>JAVTVY010001436.1:0-36173 GCA_036873755.1 Hanleya hanleyi
TCTATTATACACATGTTCGCTGTGTGATATAATTCTGTTTCATGTAGCATATTTTCGGTTTCGAATTATATCCGTAATACTCCAGTGTTTCGTCCTCTATCATCAGTTAAATGGCTGTTATAGAGCTACACAGATTCTCTAATACCGACGGAGGATGGCAAGTGAATACACAGCTGAGAGCGGCAATACTGGATTCCAAGACAATAAAGCCGCCACAGCGGTTTGTCGGAGTGAGCAGTTAGAGAACAGCGGAATTCAGGAAACGGCGTTTCTTTCCACAAACTTGCCCATTGTGGCCCCCTCCACTTGGAAAGCTCGTTTTTTTAAATTACGTACCAGTTCAAATGTGTCCACAAATGGTCGCTAGAGTCAAAATAACAGCTTAAATGGGGGAAGTTGAGCTTGAATATTGGTCGCCTAGATACGCGACGAAAAGATTGTGTTGAAACCATTCTAGCACCAGTTGAAAATAACACAAACAGTGTTAGAAACAACATCATTTTGTGTTGAATTCAAGAAAACGAACAAACACATGGTGAATGATAACATCTCAAGACAATGTTATTTCATGTTTTGTGATCTTTTATTACTTCTGTATCAATGCATGGCCCTAACAAGCCACCGTACTTCTGTAGCCTGTTAGACACATGATCAATAATTTAAACAACAAACAAACTAAATAAAATCTTAAAAGGTATAGTTTTTATCTACTATCACTGAGACAACACGCAGTACATTTTACACGAAGAAAATGACAAGAACAATTCCATGATCATAAAGAATTAGATTTTTTATAAATTATTAAATCCAAAATTTATAAATTCTATCAGAAATTCTGTCTGAAATGGCAATTTCGATATTAAGTGGATGTTTTGTCCGATTTTTTATTATTTTGGGAGTTTTGGCCATGGGGGTTTTGTCCGTGGGGGCCAGACTGAATCATGAAGCCCATATTATATTCATATAACCTGTTTGCCAGGATGCATGCTTGGATTTGGAAACGTCTGTTAACCCTACCAGGCCTGAAGCCCCCCCCCCCCCTCCTACCAAACTTTCTGTGCTATCTCCGGAACGACAAACAACTGAGAGTTGACCCTCCGGGGCTTTATAGTTTATCACATTGGGGTCATTTTGAGCCTATTCGCATAACCCTCCAAGGAGAGGATCATGGGTATATTATCTTGAATAATGGATCAGGGACACTTGCCCTTCAGGTCATTTGCCCAACCTGACAATTGCCCTTAGGTTATTTGCCCTTCCGGTCATTTGCCCAACCCATTTTTGCCCCAAGCGGATATTTGCCTAACTCTGCAAATACTTGTAAGGGGATGTTAATTTTAACAACAATTTATAATGAAGATGAATGAAGATGCAAGAACAAAGACTTTCTGTAAAATGTTTTATTGTAATCTTTGCAATCCTCACAAGCTTTTTTTCTATTTCAGCACTAATAGTCGTACAAACAACAGTTCTGTTTAAACACTAAAACACAGCATTCCACAAATATGAGTATGCATGGGTACATAACATTCATTTGAATTTATTTGAATCTGATGCAGTGTCACCAAGAGGAGCTCTCACAACATATAACTGCAGAAAGATGTTAGGTGCCATTGAGCTGTTGTGTCAGAATGGTGGTTGTGTGGTTGTGTCACAGTGATGTCAGTGATGGCAACATTGGTGATGGCTTCTCCCTTACACTCACGAGTCCTTCTTTGGTGATATTCCCATCTTATCTTGTTGTTCTTCTTCAGTTTTGTCGTGTACATATGGCCCCCATAACATAGTTTGGCACCTCCTCTGTTGGTTTTCAAGATTTCCATGTTGGTAGGGATAATGAATAGATTGATTGAAATTGCAGTTTAAGGGCCGCTCCCCATACGGATTTCGCGGCCCATCAACTCAATGTTTTATTTCCACGTTACATTTCTCATGTGTGACCTTTACAAGCGCTATATTTAAAAAAATAAAAATAAATGAAGAAATAAGTAAATAAATAAATAACAAGGAGAGAGCGGAATGAGATATAAATAGAACAGAAGAATTGACTATGTACAACTTCGTCGGTCAGTTTTTGCTTAGGTAATTGGTAAACATGCGTTCATTATGTATTGTAGTCACGTGGGTAATTCCCACCGTCATTCTTTAGATGACGACCGTACAACGAATATTATGGATTAAGAATACTGATCAGCGATACGGATTTGATATTTTTGGAACATCATGATGTCTTGCCGGCATCATTGAAAACTGTTGACCGCTTCTCTCTTGCAGGAAACAAGCCAATGTTTATGTTTTATGTATACTATGATTTTCTTTTTGAATTTGGTGCTAATACTGTTATATGGAATATGGAATAGGTCTTTGGATTATGGACGCGGATATTCTCTAATGGACAACGGCTGGATTATGAATGACGGACTAGACGCTTGTAATTTGTACCCCTTCATACACACAAAGCCGTCCAGAAAAAACTGGGAGAACCATAGGCGGGTTTTTCCAGAAATCTGTGCCTGTAACATTGCTTGGAGTGCGTAACGGTGTATATTGCTTGAAAGTCAAAGAATCAAATTCTGTATTAAACACTTGGGCATCTCAGATGTATAGCGCGTCTGGTCTTGCGGATAGTTGATTTTGTCAGTTCAGGATGTCTTTCTGGGGTGTTGTCACTCACGGCGCTGTTTAATAACTTTGTCATCTTCGTGTTCTGTTTCATGTCTGGTCTTGCCCGTCTGTGGTCTTCAGTGTGCTGTGCCTGTATTACAAAGAATAGGACAGTTTGTAGTTTCTTGTTTGCGGTTGTTTTGTTTTTTTGGTGTTATTCTTTGCCACAGTCCGGCACTATCGTGATCTAAGTCACACATTGTCAATAGCAATAATTAATTAGTAACTAAATATTATAAATAAAAATATTATTATAATTAAAACCGATTGTGAATGTTTGAAATAACCTTCAGTCTTCTGCCCCTGCTAGAAAACCGGACGGTTAACATTCGTTAATAAGGGTTGGAAATAAGGGAACACAATTTGATCGGTTCTCATCATTAGGAGCTTTTAATTTGATCAGTGAATTTGTCTATGTTATCGCTATGGCCTTTTGATTGGTTAGTGTCCAAATTTGATCTGATCCTTATTTCCGTCACAATAAAATAATTTTGACTCTTAGCGTGCTCAATTTATTTAAATTTGGTCTTCGGTTTCTTGGTGTGGCCATATAATATTAAATGGTAGAGTAATAGTCAGTCGATTTGGTGTCGGCTAGTAAGGTGGGGTCTACCGTGTTTATAAGAGGAGGTTTAGGATTTAATATGGAAGCCAACGACATTTCAGTTTTTGAGCTCGTTTTCCAGTATGCGGCGATAGGGGTCATGTTTTGGGCATTTGAGTAGAAAATGTTCCATCGATTCTTCTTCGTTGTTGCATGAGGTGCATAGTGGTGATGTATTTTTTATTAGCATAGAGAGGTGTGATTTTAGTCCGGTTTTGCCTAGTTTTAATCTTGTGATGATGCGGTCGTCACGTTTACTGTCTAACTGGAATCCACAACTCCGTCTTTTCCCCTTATCTAGAATACTATGTAGCCATCTACCTCGGGTTTCTTCGTTCCATTCCTTTTCACATGTTGTGTATGATGTCAGGTCTGCTGTCGGATTTGGAGTTCTCTATAGATATCAGTCCACTCAAGGAATCGTCAAGAATAACGGTAGAAACCGATCTGTTTTGAAGTACCCATTCGAGTGCCTTGATTATGGCGACTAATTCACTAGTGTATACCGACATATTGTCTGGTAGTTTGAAACCTTCGTGAATGCCGATTTCTGGTATAACGAATGCAGAACCTGCATTGTGACTTCTGTTTTTGGAGCCGTCTGTATATATTTTCAGGTGATTTTTCCAATGTGCGTCGATATATTCGAGGGCAGTGACTCTTATATGCTCTGTGTTGTCCTGTTTGGTAATGTAGGTATGTATATTTGTGTCCACGTGAGGTGTGAATAATCGTTCTATTGTGTAACCGAGTGGCGCGGAGTCTTTTCCCCATTTTGTTTTCAGATATTCGTATTCACTTTTTGGGCCAACAGTTTTGTGGCATGGGTGGCTATCGCCCTTGGCTATTGTTTTCCCTGCATATTTCATTGACAGCTCTTCTCGTCTTAAATGTAAGGGTTTTTCATTGGTTTCTATTTGTGGACTACATAAAGGAGTTCCTTTGAACACCCCGGTGCATATTTTTAAGGCCGAATACTGAATGCTGTCTATTCTTTTCAACTGGGTCTTGCATGCTGATTGGTAGGCGATTGAACCGTAGTCTATTTTGGATCTGATGAGGGTTTGATATAATTCGATTAAGCTGTGTTTATTGGTCCCCCAGTTGGTACCGTATACACATCTCATGAGGTTCAGGTCTTTGTTACACCGAATAATTAATTGGTCAATGTGGTCTTTCCAGGCGAGTTTTCGGTCGAAGATCATACCTAGGTATTTGACACTATTCTTAAACTCGATTTTCTGGCCTCCTAGTGATAGCGTGATATCTGTGTTTTGTTTATTTGAGAATAGTACAACAGTAGTTTTGACAGCTGAAAATTATAATACCTATTTATCGGCCTAGCTGCTAACTGTATTCAGTACCTTTTGCATTATACTTGTTAGTTTTTTTATTGAGCCAGGAGATTTCCACATGGCAGCATCGTCAGCAAAAAGTGATTGTTCAATTTCAGGAAGTTTTGTGTCAATTTCGTTGGCCAGGCCATTAATCAGGATGTTAAAAAGGATGGGGCTTATGACGCTGCCCTGTGGTGTGCCGTTATCTAGCTGGTAGTCCATGGATATGGTGTTACCAATACGAACTTTGAACTTTCGGTCATGATGGAAATTGTTATCCAATGTTGTATCCTGCCCTTAATTCGTAGGTTGTTTAATTGGGTGATAATCCCGTCCTGCCATACAAGATCAAATGCCTTTTCTTTATCCAAGAAAATGCCTAACGTATATTGATGTTTGGCGTCACCCTTTTTGATTGAGTGTTGGAGTCTGGCTATGTGGTCTAGAGTGCTTTTTTTTTCTTCCGAGAACCGCTTTGTGTTTTATTTAGTAGGTTGTTGCTTTCCAGGTGACATTCAAGTCTATTTTTGGCCATGGTTTCCATAATTTCGCATAAATTTGACGTGAGGGAGATCGGACTATATGACTTACTGTCTGATGAGTCTTTTCCAGGTTTTAGTATTGGGGTAACTATAGATGATTTCCATTTGTTCGGGAGTTGTTTGGTCTTCCAGCCCACATTAATTAGTTTCAAAATTAGTTCCTGAGTGTTGTTTGGTAGGCGCTTTTATACCCTAGTTTGTCTTCGCCGGGTAAACTTTCTTTTTTAGAGTGTAAAGCTTTTCTGTATTCATTGATATTAAAGTCTCCATTAAGATAGTTTTCCAGATAGTCGTTTGGGTCATTTTCCAGGATTGTTTTGTTTGATTTTTCTGAATTCTGGTTTCAGATTGCTATCGCTACTGTTTGATGTGAATGGTTCAGCAAGATATTCTGCCTTTTCAAGATTAGTTTTCTTTGTTTTGTTTAGTACAGGTATTGTGTTAGTTGCTTTACCTTGTATGCTTTTTATTTTATTCCATACTTTCTTTGAGTTCGTTTTCGTATCTATAGTGTTGCAAAAATCTTCCCAGCATCTTGATTTGGCTTCTTCGACGCTTTTTTTCTGCTATTCTTTTCAGTTCCTTATAACTTTCATGATCACTCTGGAGCCGACTTTTTTTTAATTGAGTGCTTTTCCACACTCTTGGTCCCACCAGGGCACTGGAATTTTATTGGGTCGCTTATTCGTAACTGGAATATGTCTTTGTGCTATGTTTAGCAGTTTGCTGGTTATATTTTCATTGAAAGTCTCTATCATTACTTATTATATTGTCATGTATTAGATTTTGGCAATCCTTTTGAAAGCTTTCCCAGTCTACCTTGGAGTATTGGAAGTGTGGAGGAGGGTCTGTCTTTTCAAAGTTTGGTTTCATGCTAAATTTAGTTAGGATAGGAAAGTGGTGGCTGTCTAGTGCATCTGGTAAAACTGCCCATTCTGATTTAATTGCTAGTTCGGGGGAGACTATTGTTAGGTCAATTGCAGTGAGTTTACCTGTTCTCGTATCTATTCTCGTCCCTTCTCCTGAGTTCAGGAATACGAGATTATTATCATCTAACCATTTTTCTACTGATTTACCCCTATCATCTGACGTGGTGCAGATTTCGTCCCAGATTGGGTTATGGCTATTGTAATCTCCGCAGATTATAATTGGCGTGTCGTATTTTTGGGTGATTTTGTTAAGTTCTTTTTGTGAATCTAATGAATAGATTGATTCAGTGATTGAAATTGCAGTTTAAGGACCGGTTCCCATACGGATTTCGCGGCCCATCAACTCAATGTTCTATTTTAATTTCACGTTACATTTCTCATTTCATTTGTGATGTTAACAAGCGCTATGTTTTAAAATAAAAAAAGTAAATAAATGAACAAATAAGTAAATAAATGAACAAATAAGTAAATAAATGAATAGATAAATAACAAGCAGACTGTGAAATGAGATATAAATAGAAGAGAAGAATTGACTATGTACAAGTTCGTCGGTCAGTTTTTGCTTAGGTTATTGGTAAATGTTCTTATATATTATAGTCGCGTGTGTGATTCCTTTGTCTTTGTACCCCTTCATACACACAAAGCCGTCCAAAAAAAAACTGGGAGAACCATAGCCGGGTTCTTCCAGAAAGCTGTGCCTGTAACATTGCTTGGAGTGCGTCACGGTGTACAGGATGGCAGGCTGCGTCATATATTGTTTGAAAGTCAAAGGATCATATTCTGCATTAAATAGTTGGGCGTCTCGGGCGTAGCGCATCTGGTCTTGTGGATAGTTGATTTTGTTGTCTTTCTGGGGTGTTGTCACTCACGGCTCACTATTTTCTCTGGAAGGTTTATTTATCAATTACAAAACGTTTATCAAGAAAAGAGGTATTTGTCTTTCAACCAATCATGAAAACGTACCCTATACTGGACTTCCAAAGTGCATAAATAACCATACAAAATTTCATAGCTGATTCTTGAAGCTGTACCACCAAGATTCTTCCAACCCTGTTGACGAGGACCCTTTAGGAAGTAAAAGCATGTTGGAAAAGTTATTGCGCCACTATTTCTAAAAACGCTGGAGTTGAGCGCATGTGGATATTGAACAACTCAAAATGTCTTACGGAAGAACTTGATGCTAAATGTCACATACCGTACAGACAGGAATCCACATGGGATTTCTCGACTCTCCATACTACAATCCCACATCAGGACATTAATAGTATCCGTGTTCAGGATAACTGATCGGCGATATATACTGTCAATAGCCATAGATAATTATTTACCTCTACTACATACAAGGGATCTCATTCATGGGATGTTTCTTTGTTTATAGAGTTGCTTGAATCTCTCATTAATAATATCTATGTGGAATTTGGCAACACAATATATCAACAGCATATAGCTATTCCAATGGGTACTAATTGTGCACCTCTGTTGGTTGACCTAAATATGTTCTCCTATGAATATGACTATATGCAGGCTCTTTCAAATACCGATCAATTCAAAGCCCATTCCTTTTCATTCACCAAACGCTATATAGACTATCTTCTCGCTGTGGATAATTGCTATAAAAATGACACAGTGAAGGATACATATCCAACTTCACTGGATTTGAAGGAATCTATAGATAGCTCTAACGGCATGTCATATTTAGACCTATATTTCTACGAAAATGAAGCGGGTCTTCTCTCTCGTCGACTTCACCACAAAAGGGATGATTACAATTTCGACATCGTAAACTATCCCTATCTGGACAGCAATATTCCAGTGGGACCTGCATATGGTCTTGAGTTATGGATGCGGATACTCTTTACTGGACGACGGCTGAATAATGAATAACGGACCAGACGTTTGTAATAGATGTAGGTATAGAAAATATAATTCCTTTTAAGATAAGTAGTGAGCATTGTTTTCAATGGTTTTTCTTGTTTTTCAGTGATGCTATAGTCCATTCCCTATAGCCGACCTGTATTATTTTATCAAAATAATAGCCGATGTAGTTACCACCAAGGGATTTTCTCTCACTGCAACATTGAGTACAATGCTCTTTTCTCGTAGGCCGTTTAAACATAGTCCTTTTCTGCACATATTCTCCTTAGGGCCGCCTACGATATTTAAACGAACACGTGCGGATGATTAAAATGATGCATGTCGTCAATTATTTTGCAAGATGACAATCGTTCTTTGAGTTTTCTTCTTAGCTGTAGAGTAAAACAAAGTAGTGAATCTGTAAACAATAGAATACCAGTAATAGCCAGCGTTGCTATGCAGGAGTCAAACCGCCAGCCCCAGGCAGTGGTGGGAAAACCGTGTTTTTACAGTGGCTAAATGTGAGTCCTCAAGCTCGGAGTTAATAGGGAGGGCTTTATTTCGAACTAACTTGCCTCCTTCGTTACACACGATTAATTGATATTCATTGACGGCAAAATCGACAGTTCAAGGTGGAACATATCTTTATTTACTGACGGTAACTATTTAACTGTTTTGCCGGTCCATGGACAATATTCAAACATTACAGTGAAGAAAAACATCAAACACATGCTGATACTCCACACCACGGACAGAAAAGAAGGGAGACATCTCTGAAAAAACAACATCAGATTAACCAATCACAGCTTGGGACATGTGCGCTCGTACAAATGACGTCTAACTTTTGGCCTTTTTCTCTGCTTTGAGAAAGTGGTGCACAGGCATCAAAATTATCCTTCTGAACAATCCCTTAACAGGTCCAGCGTAAAACCCAACTCGCAGCATCAGCAAACGCATATTGAGATGGAGAAAACCATCTATGAAATGATATCTAACATCCGCCCTCTAGCCTTAGGGATAGCGAAAATATATAGAAGGCACCCGTCTCCCCCCTCCCCTCTTCCCAAAAAAGCCGCGGTATACCCGAAATCGGGTCAGACAGTGTTAACAAATTTTCATTTGCTGAGCCACAGTTTTGTAGAACTGGACTATTTCAGTGAATAGGTTGCTCACTTTTAATTTTGATTGGGTAAGAAATGAATCATTTAGAGTTAATTTCATTTCTGCAATAAATCGTACGTAAACATACAATTTTACCCTCAACATTTGCAACAGTTTTCATTTGTGGACAACGACAAAGTTAAAAATTTCTTTCGAAATTACAATGAAAGGGACCGATTGTCTCCGAACACCTTCCGTCATCGTTGAGTGATTGGTTTATTGTGCCAGTAAGTCTGAATACATGTCAGCTGTCTGCATCAGTGAGGTTGCCTTTATATCGCCCGTTCTGTAGGCACCAATCAAGCATTACCTGGGACTGTCTTGAACAGTCTATATACCAGCACTTGCGCGTTGTTTAACCAGGAAGAACGATAGACTAATCTGTCATTGTCTGAGTGGAGTTGCACAGACCACAAATGAAAATGTACTTGCGACTGCCTTAAAAATCCTTACATAACAGCGCATGCGCGTTGTTTAACCAGGAAGAACGATAGAATAATCCCTTTTATTGTCAGAAGAGTTGCACAGACCAGCAAATAAGGTGTAGGACTGCCTTAAACCTCCTTATTCACCAGTCCATGAAAGATTGAAAATATGTAGCATTTGTGCTAACTATACAATATATTTTCTTTAAGGAGAGGCAATCGGACAATTTGGAGCTGCGATTTAGAAGAAATATTCAATATTTATCATGGCTGCAATTTAGAAGAAATATTCAATATTTAGCATTTGTGCTAATTATACAATACATTTTTTTTCGGGAGAGGCAGTCCGACAATTTGCGTTTGCGAGTTATCATAAATATTGAATATTTCTTCTGGCTGCAATTTAGAAAGAAATATTCAATATTTAGCATTTGTGCTAATTATACAATATATTTCCTTTGGGAACAAGCAAGTCAAAGTGCTAACTAGCAGTAATCCTAGAAATTATCTTCAAAGTAGCACACCCCTTTCTAAATATCACTGATTTTAGAAATTATTTGCGAATTAGCAGATCTGCTAAATAGCATGCGAGACAATAATAACCATTCCTGCACCTTAATGGGAATTCGCACGTTCCCATGAGGGATAGGATAAATGTCAGGCCAAACGTATTTTCATGTTGTTGGTGTTCTTCACGTGCCAGAAAGCCTTAATGCGGTGTAGTCATTTATCTTTATTATACACATGCTCTTTGTGTGATGTAATTCTGTTTCAAGTAGCATATTTTCGGTATGCTATATGAATAGAATTATATTGCTGATACACCATTGTTTCGTCGTCTATAGAGCTACATAAATCCCCTGATACCCAAGGAGGATGGCAAGTAAATATACTACTGCGAGCGGCAATACTGGTTTCCAAGCCAATAAAGCCACCACAGCGGTTTGTCGGATTGAGCATTTACAGAACAGTGGAATTCAGGAAACGACATTTTTTTCAACAAACATCCATATGGTGGTCCCCTCCACCTGGAAAGCTCGATTTTTTAATTACGTGCCAGTTAAAATGTGTCCACAAATGGTCGCTAGAGTCCAAATAACGGCTTGAATGGGGAAAGTTGAGCTTGTGTATTGGTCGCCTAGATACACGACGAAAAGATTGTGTTGAAACCATTTTAGCACCACAACTGTGCTGAAAATAACACAAACTGTGCCAGAAACAACATCAATTTGAGTTGAACTCAATACGAGTCTGTGTTGATCTACGAAGTTTAGCACACATCCATGTTGATTTAATCATCAAACATGTGTTGAAGACATTTTAGCAAAAAAAATGTGTTAAAACAACACTTGTTAGGAGGTGCGAGCCAATTACACATGAATGAATTCGTTCAGGGGATTATCAAACAACAAATAAGGATGGAAATATATACTCGTTCGAAGATTTGCTTATTTCAAAAATGAAACCTAATTCATGTATATTCTTGATCACCATGTCAAATATCATATATGTACGTGCAGTCTAAACCCGTTCGCGATACTTGCAAATCGCGACGATTTTGATTGGTCGATGGCCATTTTTGTTTACATGGCAATTATTTAAATAGTCGTTTAAGAACCTTGACATGTCAAAGTTCGTGTAGATTGCTTCAACGGTTGCGGACAAGAAGATCTTTGAATATTCAAAAAAAGTCAAAATCCACGATGACCGCCAGGCTTTTTGACCAGCCCATTTCCACAGGATATGCACTAGATCCCTTCAGTTTGGACTGAATCGGTATAGCTATGCCTCAGACATGGCTAGCGATACCAGACAATAATAGATTTCCAATCAAATAATCTGCTTAATTAACCAGTAGTTAGACACCTTCTATTATTGATATTCTTATTTCCGACAGATTTTGCATCTCACCTACAAATCCGAAACTTGACATGGTGATTGGTACATTTAGGACATAAACCTGATTTAGCCGATTTGCTAAAAGCAAAGGTCGCCATCTTGGATTTAAACTCCAAAGACCGTCACCGAAGGAACAGCTGAACCGATCAACGTGAAATTTGGCATACATAATCAATGGGTCCCTCAATTTTGCTTATTGAAGTTTCTCTGCAAGAAATACATGTATGACCGCCATCGATCAATCAAATTCGTCGGATTTACATGTAAAAGGTTCTGATGGGAAAATATATCTCATCAGATACAGCGTTGCCGGGTGTAGTTGTTTCGAAGGCGAAAATTACTTCAGTCACCATGGAAACGGCAGCGGCTATTTTTGACGGGGAGTTACTTTATGATGCATACTACAACGATCATTGTTATCCGTTCGTTGCATTTGCACGAGTGGATGTTCAGGTATTCTATGTGTTATACATTCGTATTAAATCAATTCTCACACGTCTCCAAATAATTCTTCTTCTAAAAACTATAAAAGTAGCATGTAATCTATCATATCGTAATGATATTTAACTTTCTGAATCTTTTGGTGATGATATAAGACCAAATGCGTTAAAATATGACACAAATTGGTTGACACCATCGAACAATACATTTTATAACATTGGCTGTGCATAACAATTGTATACGAAGAAACTAGTATAAAACGAATCTAGACTGTAGTTGTAGAAACACTCATCGTTGGTTGTAGATTACATAATTGTACATGGGCGTACTGGAGGCGGCAAATGAACTGATGGACCGCTAGATTGATAGATATTTCTTTATTTGCGTCTCACGACGTAAAAGTACATAAAATGTGAAAATACATATAAAAAAAACCTCTAATACATGACAATCTATCGAAAGTTATGAAAGAACACACCTATGTACATGATTACATAAAATTATGTTCAAAGCACCAATCGACAATAATTATATATAAAAGTTCTCCTGTGGTCCAAAATTTGATAGCAGGCTTCTGGGATAGTTTCATTCATTTTCGGGTTAGACAGTACAAAACTCATTTTTTCTATACTTCTAAAGCCCCTGTCTAAACCAAAAGCAAAAAATTGAGACTCTTGATACAAGAAACAGCGTGGATCTTATACATATATTATGGCGACTTTTCGTATACGATTGCGCCTAAATACCACACAACCTGACTTTATATCATCATCGTTTTTTAACATATATTGACTTACACCTAATGATATACCGTTTAAATGTTATGAGGAATAAAATGGAATTTCAATTGTTTGTTGCTTCGTTACCGTTGGTGATTTATTTAGAACATTACAACTGTTTTGTTATTAACACGCTGATGGATATAATGGAGAAAATTTGGGGTAAAATTGATAATTTTTATCCCTCGGCCAAAATTTGGTTGAAGGATATTGTCGTCGTCGTGTACGTCCGTCCGTCTGTCGGATCGTCTGTCCTGTCCGTTCGTCTGTCCGATTGTCCGCCACAGCTTTGTCGTTACCAAAATATCTTTAATGCGACCTACCACAGGGTAGATACTTCATGTAGGTAGCTATTGTCAGCGTCTTTGTGCAGCTGAAAAGGCTCAAGTCTAGACATATTGTTGTCCCCAGACTTGGCTATTGTACGCATTGTCTTGTGATCCTTACATGGAGTATGAACCTACCCTAGGCTCGCCAAACTTGCAGTGCATATCCATACGTTCGTGACCCGGAACCTATTGAATCTGGACCCGATTGGGGGAAAACTTTGGTGGCCATCTTTAATTTATGCGAAACCATTAATCTTGTTTATCTCGGAAACCATTTCACTTTTCAGTGTGAAACTTTGTATAGATTATCGATACATCAAGAAAATTTGAAGTAATGAGCAAACCAGTTTCCCTGATTGGGTGGAAACCTTGGCGGCCATCTTTAATTTATGCAAAATCTTTAATGATGTATATCTCTGATACCATGTAAGTGTTATAAACGAAACTTGGTATATAAACCTGGAACAAACCACTGGGCGTTTATTCAGCTATTCGCCACGACTGTACATAATACCCATACAACGCCCGCGTGGCGAGAGGCTTACTGGGTTTTTGTTGTGCTGGAAACTATATATGCATGTAAGTACGCATCAAATATGTCAACCGGTATATACATATTCATATATTTGACACGCTTGAAATTGTATGCCTATATATGAGTGAGTGAATAGAATTTAACGTATAGAAACATCTCCATTTACATTCATAATTTACAATAATTTACAATACATTCATAATTTACAATAAATATTTTACATTCATTTATACAGCAAAATGGTATTTGGGTTGTAAAACAGGTTCATCTATATACATATATATATCTACACGCAAACATATACACACACATGCATACTATTATACTGTTAATGTGTATGTCTCCAGTGTCCAATTTGCATATAAAAATGCGTTTTAACATGTTCAACTGCAAGGCAACTATATATTTATATAGCTATTATTGTTACTGAAAAGTCCATAGAATGGACCAAACCGGTTTAACAGTGAAATATACAGTTTAGCTGAAAACTACATTTCGTGTAGTTTTATTTCTCATATACATACATACATACATATATACATATATGCGCATACACATTACACATACATGTACATATACACACACATATACATATGCATACACATATACATATACATACATACATATGTATACAAATACATACATACACATACATACATATATATATATATCTACTTACACAGACACATATACGTCATCTAATGTTTTGTTCTATAGTATATATCATTGTCGGATTATAACAAACTGTTTTACCTTTTGTCTGCTGCTTTATATTGTAAATATGTATGCCGCCAATGTCCAATTAGTATATAAAAAGGCGTTTTATATGTTGAACTGCAAGGCAGCTATATGTATATATAGATTTACATATGAATAAATATACTATTGCTATTGAAAAGTCCATAATAAAATGGACGAAACCGGTTTAGCAGTGCAATATACAGTGTAGCTCAAAACGACGTACTTTTATTTCTCACATACACACACACATATATATATACACATACGCATACACACACATATGCAGAAATAAAACATTGAAATATTATATTATACTAACAATATCATAGACGTGCCAATTTATGAGAAAAACGGATACGTACGGGAAATTAGATTTAAAAAAAAAGAGTACAGAAATATATATATATGTATGAAATGCATACAACTATTGTACAGTATGAATATGCTTTTAAGAACCGACTACTCCATGCCTCAACTGAATAGGTCAGTCAAAATATGCCCCTAATCGACTGAAATTGTCAAGGGGCCCCACTTCGCTTTGAAGGCTGTAATTGTATTATTCTTAGTTGCTATCCTCTTTTCTGTGTTTCCAGCATTATAAATATACTCTTTCAACGATTCAAAAGATGGTGCCTTCCTTCGAGTCCTGTGGGAATATATGCAACATTTAATTAACACTATCAAATGGCTTAAAAGTAAGGATTTTGTTTCATAACCCAGTAGAACGATTTTGTTTCATAACCCAGTAGAACGAGTTCTGTGGTTAAGTTCATTTTTTTGCAGATGTTAGATTCGATAATCGCGACCCGGAAAAGATCCCACAACTCTTTTGTGTGACTACAATTCCAAAACAGATGAATTATGGTTTCCCGTTCTTTGTCGCAAAAGCTGCATTTTTCAGATTGAGATTTCCCCCATTTATGCATAAGTGAGTTAGTTTCTAAAACATGATGATTTATTTTATATTGAAAGAATTGAAGCTTTGCGTCGGAACATATTGTAAATGCGTTTTCATAGATATGTTTCCAGTCAATATCATTTGGAGCCGAGATATTCAAGTTAGTTTTTCATTTCATTTGACTTTTTAGAGCAGGCTCTTGTATATTTTGTATCAAAGATCTATACACAAATTTAGTGGATGATTGATTTCGAATTTTTGAGATCAGTGTGCCTCTATATTCCCGCTGAATAGTCTGAATCTCCCGTCTGATGTTTTTTCTTCTGTCATTTGGAATGTTATGAATAGTAGCCTAGTATGTTAGGAAATTCTTTTGTTCTATATGGTATTTATCCTGAAATTCTTGAAGGGTTAGAAAATTATATGCACCACTGACCAAATCTTTCACGGTTTCTGCTCCAGCATCACTGCACCTACGAACATCATTCCATGCAGATACAGGAGCATAATTGTATAGTAGGTCAGTTGCTATATATGGATTCACAAAATGTTCACATTTCAGGCATTCACGCCAGGCAGTGATTACGTCTCTCCAGAAGTAGTTTGAAATGGAATTTGTTATATCAGATAGACCAAATAAATTCAAATCCCAGACCTTGGATCCCAAAGGAGAGATTATGTCGCTAATAAGATTTGTATGGAACTCTGAAAAATCCAGAGATCTTTTGAACCATTGGATTTTCATGGAGTTCATGAAAGACGGTATATGAATCATGTTTAGGCCACCCTCTGTCTGAGAGCTTATCAGTGTTTTTCGTTTGATCTTATCTGGACCTCCCGCCCAGATAAACTCAAATAAAACCTTTTCCAAATCTTTTTGAAAAGTTGGGGATGGATTTGGTAGAGCAGAAAAAAGATGTGTTAATAAGGGTAAGGCAAAAGTTTTTATGACATTTATTTTGCCAATTGGTGTCAGATTACGCTTCCACCACCCCCCTAATAATTTTCTAATATTCGTTAGTCTTGCGGGGTAGTTTATACCGGGCATCTTTTCCAGATCTGGGCTAAATTGTATTCCCAATAGACGGAAGCCACCTGGGTCCCAGTTGATTCGAAAGTGGGGACATAGTTTAACAGTGTTACCATTTTTACTACCAATCCAGTGGGCTGTGGATTTGTCAACATTTAGTCTAAGACCCGAACAGGCAGAGAAATTCTCCAGGAGACCCATCGCTTGACGCAAAGATTCTGTTGAGCCATCCAACAGCAATGTGGTATCATCTGCGTACTGAAGGACCTTAATCTCACAGTTATTGGAAGTAATTCCCCTGATGTTATTATTCTTTTTTATTGCTATGGCTAAGAGTTCAGCAACTATTATAAATAGGTAAGGAGACAAAGGATCACCTTGTCGACACCCTCGTTCAAGCTTGAAGAAGGGGGACATACAACCGTTATTGATTACGCAGCTTTCGGAATCGTACTGAAACAGCCTAATCCAACCGCAGAGCGACTCACCGAAGCCAAAGGACCGCAGCGCATCGTGCATAAAATCCCAGTCGACACTGTCGAAAGCTTTTTCAAAGTCGATTAGGAATAATAAGCCAGGTATTTGGTTTTCTTCTGTACACTGCATTATGTCATAAATGATTCTTGTAATTTCACCAATAAACCGTCCTTTAATAAAACATTTTTGCGTTTCGCTTATGATAGATGGCAGTACTTCTTTGATTCGATTGGCAATACAGGAAGATACAATTTTATAGTCGACATTTAGGAGCGATATAGGGCGCCAATTTTTTAGCAGTGTTCTATTTTTCCCTTCTTTTGGGATGCAACTTATCACTCCTTGTTTTTGGAAGTTCGAGAGAGAGCCTAGGGTGTAAGCGTTGTTAATAGACCTAACAAGAAATACTCCCAGATCGTCCCAAAATGTTTTGTAAAATTCGGCTGGAAACCCATCGGATCCCGGGGATTTTCCATTTTTCGTATTTTAGAGGGCAAACATTCAGTAGCAGAAATAGGCCCCTCACAAGACAGTTTTTCATTTGCGTTGAGAGATATATCATGTTTAAAGAATAAGTCGTTTTTGTCAGAGTCTATATATTTTGCTTTGGAGTACAGCCCACCATAGAAATCTTTCATTTCAGTCAATATTTCCCCTGATGATGTTACCACATTTCCTTGCTTTGTAGTCAGTTCCGAAATGTTCTTTATAGTGAAATTTCTTTTTTCTAATTTTAAAAAAAAGGCTGAACTTTTTTCTCCATTCTCGTACCAATTAATTTTGGATCGCAAGATCGTTCCTTCTATTTTGAAAAGGCGTAAAGATTCTAGTTCTGCATTTTTCATTTCTAATATTTCGAAATGGACGTTCTGTGCGGGCGGGGCTGCAATTTTGGCCATCTCCCTTTCCATGTTTAGTATTTCTGATTCGAGTTCTTTCTCGCGTTTTTCCCTACTTTTCTTTTTTCCTATTGAAAAAGGTATGGTGGCACTCCTAATTTTAACTTTCAGCAACTCAAAAAATAGTTGATCATCTAGGCTGAGGGTAAGAGAATTCGGTTGTGTGATATCTCCCGATATGTAGTATTCGTTGATTGTGTCGGAGATTACAGTCTTAACTAAATTGATATATTCTTGGTCACATAGAAGTTGTGTATTTAATTTCCAGTATCCTGCACCCTTTTCTACGTCCTTAAATGCACACGACAGAGAAACTACGGAGTGATCAGACCTATACGATATTTCAATATCTGTGGAACAACGCGAAACACATATGTCTTCGGATACAAGAAAGTAATCCAGTCGACTCTTCTTGATGCCAGTGTTGGTTCTTTTCCTCCAGGTAAAACGACTTGCGGTTGGATTGTGCAGGCGCCATATATCATGAAGATTAAGTTTATCTTTGATTTTTAACACGGCTAATCTCGCTTTTTGGTTATTATGGCCACGATAATTTTGAGTATCAAGATAAAAGTTTTGAACAAAATTCCAATCACCGCATGCTATTATGGAATTGCATTCGAAAGAATCCGCTTGTTCAAATAAATTTTGGAAAAAAATTGGCTCGTCTGTGTTTGGGCCATACAAGTTTATTAGCGTTAGCCGTGTGTCTAAAATTGAGATATCCAACATAATATATCTTCCCTCATGTTTGCAGCCATGCAAGGTGTACTCAAAGTTTTTTTCGGAACAAGATTGCCACCCCTGTACTGTTTGATTTGCCATGACTAAAGAAACATTTATATCCCCATTCATTCTCCCATTCCCCCTCTGTTAGTGTTGAGCCATGAGTCTCCTGGAGGCAAATAATTGAAATATTTTTCCGTTTTAGCCAGCTGAAAACGTCAAGCCTCTTTTTCTTGTCGGAGTGGAGCCCTCTGACGTTCACCGATACGATTTTTACCTCGTTCGCCATTTTGAAGAAGTCATTGAAAATTTGATTGAAACTAGTTCCATATTAAATGTTCGATAGGGTGTGCAATAGAATACACTGCATAGAAAAGTAGCTCTTTTAGCATGGGTTTCTCTTATAAGAAATAAAAAGGTTCTAGGAATAACATAAAGCATACCTGTACTTTAAATGATCTTAGAGGCAGCAGAAAAAAAACAAGAGAAAAAAATAGTAAAAACAAATAAAATAAAAAATAAAAATAAAATAAAATAATAATAATAGTAATAAATTTAAAAAAATAATAAACAAAAGTTGATCTGCTCGGGCGGGGCCTTTCGATCCCCAAGTTCGAACGCAAGTTCGTATAAACATATACGATACACAGCAGATTTTTTTTTTTTAGAAAAGAAGAAAATCATGGATTAAATTGACATAGCAACTCAGTTCCTTTTGCACCACGCGAGCCCCATTTTCCACGATACTACATGCTTTTGTTTTGAATGCAAGTAATCGGTTTCGTATAGAGAAACTAAAGATACACACGTGTCTGTCAGACTGAGTAAGCGAGGTACAAGTATATTTCAAACGTATTGTAAACGGAGAAAAGACCAATTATCACGATATGAACACGTCTACTGTTTCCCGATCCAGTATGTGGTTTTATAGGCCAGTCTGGTTTGCCCCTTCGCCGTCAGTACAAGTAAAAACACGGTTCACATGATCGATTTCAGTGTAACATCTCCGTTTGGCGAGGGACTCCGTTAGTTTTCGAAATAAAAAAAAACAAAAACACGGAAGGATGTATTATAAGTCCACGAAGTATACAAAGCAAGAATGTATATAAAACATTGATATTGCAGTGTACTGAATAATTGTTAGAGGGAATGGAACGAAGGATGGTGTATAGTCAATACACAAATGTGTACATGATTAAACTGACAGATTTCGTCCGATTTGGTTTACAGTGCACACATAGGTTTGTGGAACGTACAGAATTACATACACTGGGAAAACATTGATTAAATGTGGCCGCTCTGCAAGAATTCACAGAATAACACTATTAACACAGTTAAATGTCACTGTGAGCGAATTCACGGGATAGATAATGGAAAATCTGGGGCAGGTATCTCCACTAGATGTTTACATCAAACGTGTAGTTGCAAAAATCTGTATACAAACAGATATTCATGATACTGGACTACTTTTCATTTTTTCAAATATATGTAGAGTATGTGCCCATAGTATAGCTGTTTAGGGACGGTCGATATGTTTGATTTCACCAAAATCATTGTATGGTGTAAAATACGACGACGTAACACAAATGCATGTCAGACTGCGTCTACTAATAATAGTGTCCTTGAACTACTGTACATAGACGTCATCACTTCCACCAGACAGACATATATATTGAGAAGGATGGTGATTAGATAAAGTGGGTCACAATCAAAGCGTGACTGAGATACATTTTTTTTTTAGATGACGACTCTACAACGAATATTATGGATTAAGAATACTGATCAGCGATACGGATTTGATATTTTTGGAACATCATGATGTCTTGCCGGCATCATTGAAAACTGTTGACCGCTTCTCTCTTGCAGGAAACAAGCCTATGTTTATGTATACTATGATTGTCTTTTTGAATTTGGTGCTAATACTGTTATGTGGAAAATGGATTATAGGTCTTTGGATTATGGACGCGGATATTCTCTAATGGACGACGGCTGGATTATGAATGACGGACTAGACGCTTGTAATTGCAGTTTTAACAATATTTTATAGTCCTGTAGGTAATCAATGCCCTCTGAACGCTGTTTAGGGACAGACGAGCGTTGGCCACGATCACTTTGGCTAAGGGGCCGTCTGCCAGTTCCGCGGCCCCCTCTACCTCTGTACTCAAAGCTTCGGCGAAAAACCTCTCTATGGGGGATTCCTCCAGGTTTGGCTAGTGTGTCTACGTCCTCCATGGTTTTGACTTGATGGATGTCTCCTCCGATCGTTTTCACCAGAATTTTTCCATTTGTAGACCATGCACTTTGAAAAGCATCATTTGACACGGCACTCATAAGCACACTTTGATTTTGCCGTGAGGTCTTCCCTTATGACTTGTCAGCTCCCCTTTAGCAATTTCCTCTTGTAAATTGTTTCCAATTTATGTTTCCGTCGAAGGAATTTTACTATGATTGGCCTTGGTTGCTCGTTGAATTTTCTTCCGACCCGGTGTGCCATGTCAATATCCTTTGTATTTATCTCCGTTTTGAGTTTGCTTTTCAAGAGATCTTTCACCTTTTCTGCACATTGTTCCCATGTTTCCTCTTTTTCATCTCCCTCTATTCCCCACACTTGGATGTTAGCCCTACGTGTGTACTGTTCGAGATCATTTAATTTTGCTTCTGTTTCCAATGACCTGCCCTCAATATCACTGAACTTTTTCAAAGAGCCCTGAAGCTGTTTTTTAAGTGCCGCATTCTCTTCCCTCAAAGTGAAAACCTCCCCTTCCAGAACCTCCATTTTCTTCATTAGGCTCTTGGTCAATTTATCACCCGCAAGGACCAACGTATTTTCCATTTGTTGATTAGCAACACAGTTTTGTTTTGAAGTTTGCAACTCGACCATCTGATTTTTCAGATCTGTCAGTGTTAGAGTAATATTTTACAAACTCTCTTCCACGCGGAAAGATTCAATGTTACCTTCACTGTTCAGTTGTACATCAAATGTAGAGTTACTGGCTTTGTTGTCAGCTTTTTGTTTTTTTCTATCCTATTTTGAAGGTTTGGGGGGGAGGTTTGGGTTTAGGGGTGCTGGAGTCGAACGGCGCAAAATCTTTAATGAAGTATATCTCTGATATCACTTAGGTGTTCTATACGAAACTTGGTCAAGAGACTTGCAGTGAATAACCACATCAGTTCCTCTTAGTGGCGTGAACGATTTGCGGCCATCTTTAATTTATGCAAAATCGTTAATGATCTCTATCTCTGATACCGTTCAAGTGCTCGATGCAAAATTCGGTATACATAATCGATGCATCAAGAGACTTACGATGAATGGCAGAACGGGTTTGTCTAATTGGGCAGAAATCTTGGCCACCATTTCTAATTTATGCAAAATCAATAATGATCTATATCTGATACCGTTTTAGTGCTTTATATGAAACTATAAATCATCAATACATTAAGAAACTTAATATTAATGACAACCAGTTTCTCTGATTAGGTGGAAACTTGCTTGCCATCTTTAATTCATGCGAAATCTATACCTCTGGTATTGTTCAAGTGTTTGATGCAAGACTTTGTATACATCATCAATACAAGAGACTAAAAATGAATTACAGAACCGTTTTCTCTGATTGGATGGAAACGTTGGCAGCCATTTTTAATTTATATAAAATCACTGATGATCTATAGATCCTTTGATACTGTTTAAGTGTTCAGTATGATATTATACATTATCCATACATCAAGAGTAATGAATGCCGGTTTCTCTGATTGGACGAAAACCTTATGGGCAATTTCCAATTGCAGAATTTTTTGATAATCTCTATACTTGTCACTTGACTGCTTGGTGTTCCCGATGTCTTCAAAGAAGTACGGTTCAAAATGAATACATTATGAATGGCTGGCGCCCAGAGCCGAGGGGTTTTAAAATGCGCAACTTCGTATTTCAGCAGATTTTGGCAAAGTAAGGGTGTCTCAAACAAACTAAGACAATCTGCCATTTATATACATTTCTTGGTTATCATTCTTCCCGTAGAAACTTTAAAACTTGCATATAATGTAGTATATATTAAGGAGGGCTCAGACAAATCCAAATTTACGTCTAATGTGCATGTTACTGCGCATCTAATAAAATAGCGATATTTAAAGGAAATTAATAGAAA
Source organism: Hanleya hanleyi (assembly GCA_036873755.1). Lineage (NCBI taxonomy): Eukaryota > Metazoa > Mollusca > Polyplacophora > Lepidopleurida > Hanleyidae > Hanleya > Hanleya hanleyi. The sequence continues at coordinate 22,413 of JAVTVY010001436.1, forward strand.
ATGAAAAATATAAGCTTTTTAGATAACACTGGTGAAAGGATTTTTAAATTTGATAATGTGTTTTCCAAATTTTCACGGAATACGATTACAACGAAGTAACACTGGCAAACTGACTTAATAAGGATAAGGAATAAGGATAAATTGGCCTCATGACCATGGTTTTCCATGTTCGCATACTACTTGGTGACTCCCTATTTTTATTAAAAATTATTTTGGCATTTTGGGAAAAATGACATTTTAACTCCTTTGAAAATATAGGCTTTTTCTATTAAAAAGAAGACATTTTTCATATAATTCCTATCTAATCCCATATATTAGAGTAGCATTAAGACATTATAGAGCATCATAAAAATTCCTGGATCATGAGAACTGAAGCTTGGCGACCCCTAAATTTTATTCTTTATTTTGAATGTTGAAAGTTTGTTCTACCTTTTGTCGAAATATAAGAAAAATGACATTTTATCTTCAAAATGTCTTGAACCTCCGTAATGATATTTTACTTCCTGGACCTTTGGTGATGATATAAGACCGAATGCGTTAAAATATTACACAAATTGGTTAAGTAACGGGTGATTGAAGTTGACACCATTGAATAATAGCGAGTAAAACATTTTATATCATTGGCTGTGCATAATAACGGGGTTATTAATCACTGTCATATTGTATCCCATGTTACAGTCAATCTTATGTAATTGTATACGAAGAAACTTGTATAAATGAATCTAGACTGTAGTTGTAGAAACGCTCATTGTTCGTTGTAGATTACAGAATATTGTACATGGGCGTACTGGAAGGTTCGGCCGAATATCGAAACAAGAGGGGGGGCAAATGAACTGATGGAACGCTAGATATGTAGATATTTCGTCATTTACGTCTCATCACGTATAACAGCATAAAATGTGAAAATACATTTAAAAACTGTTATTCATGACAACGTTACGAACTAACGATGTACATGATTACATAAAATCGATAACACCAATCAACACTAATTGTATATAAAATCTCTCCTGCGGTTTGAAATTTGGTGGCAGACTTTGGCGATAACTTCGGCTATTTGCGGGTTAGATAGTTCAAAACACATTTATTCTATACTAATTAAAGTCCATGTCTAAACCGAGAAGAAATTGAGCCTCTTGATAAAAGTAAAAGTGTAGATATTCATACATATATTATGACGACTTGTCCTATACGATTGTGCCTAAATACCTGCCTTTACATCATCACCCTCTTCCTAACATATATTGACTTACACGTAATGATATACCGTTTAAATTTATGTACGTGTGATGAAAAATAAAATCAAATTTCAATTGTATATTACTTCGTTGCCATTGGTGATTTACTGACCTACATTCCGGGAACAACCCTCAAATTAAATGAACGCTGAAACTCCCTTGACATGTAAAAACTGGCGCGTACCGGCGGTTAAGTCGATGATAATAGAAAGGAACACTTTTCAAAGCATGCAGCGTGAAGAGCCAGTTTACATTCCCTCGAAGTAAACTCTACATACACGTTCTTACCACTCAGGATGATTTTAAATATGAATACTCTAGTTTATTCATGGAGTGCCATCGTCTAAGGCTTTTGCCGTGTTTCGAAATCTTTCGCATTAACGTTGAATACAATATTTGCAATATATCCAAACACACTGGACGCTCTCGATTACAATGAAAATAAATCATCCCTCGAGACATGTATTTGCTCAAGCCTTATTTCTGATCTGTGAAAATTGATTTAATACGAATGTTTAACGCGTAGAATGCCTGAGGTCACACTCGTGTAAATGCAACGTACGGATACTAATGATCATTGTAGTATACATGAAAAAAATACTTCCCATTTAAGTTAGAAATGATGTGGTGTTAGAATATAATAATTGCACCTTACGAGGCGTTAAATCCTATTTTGTCTGCAAAAAGTTTGGTCTACTATTAAATAGTCCAGACGTAACATAGGTGAGTTCAGTGAAGTTTTCGGTATCGATGCTACGACCGAGGCACCTACTCACCGCTGTGCCGAAAATAGCTTCGTCGCGCCGAAAATAGCTTCGTCCTTGGAACGACGGGTTACTTGCTCGACCCGGTGCTCCTTCGGCGAGTCGTGCCAAAAATAGTCTCGTCCTCTGGACGACCCTGACCGCCTGCTCGACACGGTGCTTCGTCGGCGACTCCATGATCTTTCATTACCCCCTCCCAAACGACCCCCTTCTAGAAACACTCATACCGTGCCCCCCTAAACTACTCATAGCGGTTTCAATCTCAAGTAGCATTTTCTGATTCGACGAACATTTTGAGAACAGACCCACTGAAACGATTGATGCAAAACTTCGCAGACATGATCGTCATGCACATTCGATTAGATATATCACCAGGGGTCCAGCTTTCGTTATGAAGAAATTCGAGAAATTATTAGATAATACCAAATCTTTGATTTGTTCTTATTACGGACGTGTCATGTATCACAAAAATGAGATTCGCTGTTGCAGAAAACCCCATTCAAATATTCAATATATTATGATAGCTCAAGATGTCTTTTCATTCTCTATCAGCTGAACAGTGAACTATTATAGCTGGAATAAAGCAAACGCTGATATCTTCAGAACATGTCTTAGTTACGGAATCCAAATTAAAACTCCCATCGCCCGTTTATTCTAAATTATATTTGTTCAATAAAATATCGCACCGATAATATGGGATTACCCGTTATAAGATTTGAGCAAAATATGCAGTTAGCTTACTGATTTATATTCGTTTCAGATGGCGGCTTCAAAATGCTTCGATGAAATAGCAGAGAATAAACTTTCTCTAGAATTACCCTCACTGGCCAGTGTGATACAGCGAGGCTTAGCTGAGATGATGTGCATTCAAAAGCATATTAAGAGGGACACAATCCCTCTCCATTGCAATTTGGCGAAATGTTACGGTTCATTGGGAGCACATTTAGCTGGATTGGATAAAGAGCTCAAGGTCGCCATCGCAGTCATCACCAAAGATATCAGCAAGCTGCCAAATCCCGACTACGACCAGGCCGTATCATTGTTCCTGAATCACCCATCCGTCGAGCCAATAGGTGAAATCATCGACCGGTCCGACTCTCTGATTAAGGAGCAACTGAACTTCATCCCGTCTGATAATTCTGAGGATCCTGGGGTGATCGAGGAGGTTAATAGTTGGTTCAGAAAGCTCATCTGCGACGACGACATCATTAAAGACACCAAGATCAACATGGACCTGATGGCGAGCATCGTGGCGCATACCCGCGCCAGAATTGCTGACCTTCTTCAGGGTGTCGTCAAAAGGATATACAAAGAGAAGACTATTATAGATGTGGGAATCATCCGCTACCCTGATAGTGACTCCCCCTTCTTCAAGTTGTACCGCATTAAAGTGACGGCTTGGAGTAACAGTACCCGAGTTACGGTCGTTCGAGACTGCAAGAATGGTATTACAGGTCGTTTACAGTGTAGGATGTTTACATCAAGATCGTCTGTCATCGGCAAACTAAAGGAGGAGTCCCAAGCTGCTGCAGTGAAACAGTTGGAAGCAATGATAGCCCAGATAACTATATAACATTCTTATGCTCTCAAGCAGGCTTTCACCCGCCTACGACGATAAACCTGTTTTCTACTACCACATTAAAACGCCATTTTGCATACATATCAGATCACAATTGCACGTTAATCGACAATCGGACAGAGAGCGCACATATTGTTCATCAGGATATTCTATAGAACAATGTGATAATATTTCTTTTGGCATTTTTCAATATACGCAGTGTCATCATATAAGCGAGATACATTAAACGGTGTCTTTTTGATTATTCTCCTGAAAAATAACACCTCATTTTCTGGAACAAACGTGAGTAAGACTACTGAAGCAAGATCGTTGAAAATAGCTTTTATAGTGCATTGTTGATGGGGAATACGTAGGACCACCATAAAAGTGCCAAGCGTACCAACTGAGTGATGAGGCAATGCCAACAATTACAGCTAAATGTCGACATAGCTATCAGCCAGAACTCGGTGTCTTTCTCAGTGATTGTTGTATATGCCTTTTTGATTGTGAGTGAATTTCTTCCTGCTAAACCATGTATGGTGTAGTACCACACAGTCGCTTGTCATTCGCTCCACAAAATCAATTTGTGGGTCTGTGATCGAAAGGCTGATGTCTAGGGCACTGTCCACAAAATAAAGGCACAATATGTGAATATACTGGTTTGCTGGGTTGAGAGGTATGAAGTGATTCCTATTTAAATACTTGTCATCAAATGAGGTTCCATTTCCAATCGTTTAGTTTTCGAGAAGTTCAAAATTTTTCGTGAAATTGTTGCTTTGCATCAACAAAATATATGTCTCAGCTTTTCTCCAAATTTGACACAAATCGTTTCCTGTTGGAATTTATCTGAATCTTAACTTGAACAAAATTGGATACAACTTGACGCTGACACTTTGAAGATTAATATTAACTGATTGCGTGGACCTATGCAATGTTATGTGAGACAAGTGTGGATTGTCAACTTGAAGGGTCTCTGCTCTATCAAGAGACAATTTTGCTACCCATAATAAAGTGCTGAAGGTTTTAGAGCGATAAGCAAGAGGTGGGAACAATTAACGAGATCTGACGACTAAAAATCAACCATATGATTCTACAGGAAACTTCCCTCGGCACCTCCCATTCACACCCTATAGAATACGGTGGATTCTCGTCCATGGCTTTGTATCTCAGCCGCGGTTTTATTGCAGATGTTCTTGTGGAGATAATGAAATATCCACACGGCTCCAGACGTGCACCTAACCAGACATGTATTCACAAGAATAATCTCACCTGGAGAAAGAATCGATATAGTAGTAAAGAAATGTGCAATAACACATATTGCGTCAACTTTGAACCCAAGCCCTTAAACATCAACAGATCTCTGTATCATATTGACCACACCATATCTTAATTATGCATCGTGGCGGTGCATTTTTCATCACTAATTTGGAAGATGTTGGTGTTGGACTCTCTCTCACAAAATTCAACAACAGCATCATTTTCTTTAGTCATAGGATAAAATAATAATAATAATAATAATATATCTAATAATAATACATAATAATGTATATTCATTGATATTTCAACCACCGCGATTATGTAAAGCGTGCGGTGATAGCTATTTAATTGACTTGTAGTTGCCCCGCTCACTAGAATACGCCAACTTTCTCAGTTGACTATCAGGATGACTGGTCAATCACTGACTTCTATCGAGTCGCGTTTGATTAGTCATATTGAGGCCTGCGACGTCTAAATTCAGACAGTTGTGTTTCTAAATTGATACAGTTTAGTTCCTGTTTCCGACCAGAGAAGACGTACAATAATGGTCGCTCTGGGTTAAAATTATATTTTCTAATTGTCTATGCTTCGGAGTTCGATATTATATACTGCTCTCCATGGGATATGTACTGCAACTATGAATAAATCTATTTTACAGAATATGATTATCTTGCGTTCATGTTTCTAGCCACACGATCTAATCAAATGTTTATTGTAGTTTATAATGTTGCCAGACCCGTTTCACACGATTTAAGGCGCACTCTTGCTAAACTGCTTCGTTATTAATATTCTAAAATGGGGTGCGTAACACTTCACATCCCTTAATAGAACTGATGCACACCTAACGCTTTCTTGGTAGAAATTAAGGCATCAACTCGCCGCAGGTTTAGGTGCGGAGGCGCCCTGAAATGACAAGTTTACTTTGGAACTGTAGTTTTGTTCTGCCCGTCCAAAGTTTTTGGGTAGGGTTATATATTATGCATATGAGTTATCGCACATATTCCTAAATCGTAATGTAATAATAGAAAATTCCATATAGCAAATCTTTTCACGCATAGGTCACGCGATTTTGAAGGGAAAGGTGAATATTGAAGAATAAAATTTAGCACATGTATATTCATGGGTATTAAACTCAACCAAATCACTGAACTCTACTGAGTCGCATATGATTAGTCATATTGATGTATGCCATGTATAAATTCAGACAGTTTGGTTTCTAAATTGAGATAGAGTTTGGTTTCTGTTTCCTACCAGTGACGACGTACAATTACGGGCTTGGTCGTTATGGGTTAAAAGTATATGTTCCAGTTGGCTATGCCTTGAAGTGCGATATTATATACTTTTTTCATCATGGGATACATAATGTAAGTATGGATACATGTAGTATATATTGTAGAATATGATCATATTGCATCCATGTTTTTAGTCACACGATCTAGTAAAATGTGTAGTGTCTTTTTAAAATGTTGCGAGACATGATAAAAATTTTCAACCCGGAATTTCTTGTCGTATGGCATGTTTTATTGAAAATCTGGGGAATTCTAAAAAAAAATCATGGGATTTAGTTTGCCTCTCCTAATTTACAGATCGATTATTCCAAAGGCTATCCCGAGGTTGTAGTCCGCCTAGCATTTTTTACACAAATACATCACAAATGTCTGATTCAGGTAAGTGCGAAAAGGTTTTCGATTACAACACATATAAGGGAACTGGGAAGAGGTGCCGACATACTCACAGAGCCACATGACTTCACAGTGTAGTCTTCTGGTTAACCTATTCTAAAGCACATACCAAGAATCTATCGATTCATGATATGTGTTATATCTCAGGTACGCTTTTCTTGTACCTGTTCATGTGGCAACTCAGATGACATGACCACACGGTCCCTAGCACCGACATAAGCGGTATTAGATACAAAGAGACGAAGATCAATTCTGTTTCAATACAGCTATATTGCTTTCCATTGAGTTTTTCATTACTCTCTAAAAAGACTTGAGTGAACTGTTCCACTCAAGTTGAGTGAATGTCACTCATGTTGAATGCATTCAACTCAAGTTGAGTGAAAAAGTAACTCAAGTTGAGTGGAAATCTCACTCAAGTTGAGTGAAAACCTCACTCAATTATTGATTGGAATCAATTTCCACTTTTACTGGAGTGAAATTTCACTCAACTTTTGTAGAGCGTAGAAAAAAAAGTTGAACTGCGCAAATTTGATGGTTCCCATGTTTTTGATGTTTCATTAAAAGAAACAGTAAAATATTCATTCCGTGTATTTTGTCAAAGGAATGGCAGATACAGATTCAAAGGAACTGGTCTCTGAGACACTTAATAAGTTGCATAGTGTTCCAAAGATCAGATTTTAGTTCAGGATACATAGTCCGTTAGTAAATGAATGTGTAGTAACTGATTGGTGACCGTTTAATACTGTTCCGCTATTGACTGGTGATCAATTTGACAACGGAACAGAACCGCAAGTGGACCTTTCCTACCAGTACCGTGCAGTCATCAGGTACTGACAGGTAAGCGGAAATGGGTTGTTCGCTCGTCAATAAATGAGCCGTATGTAATTGTGGAAAATTGGGCTGATAATATTGCGGTAACCTCTTGGTAACTGATTGGTAACAATTAGTTAATAATTCACATGATCCAATGGGAGACCAATCAGTACCCGCTTGGCACTGATCAGTTGAAAACTGAACGGTATTGCAAGGGGACCTTTGTAGCAGTACCAATCAGTAATCCACCAACCAGTAATCAACCAGTTACTGAGTGGTAATGGTTGATAGCGGCTTGCCTGTGGAAGATATGTTCAATTTTTATTATGTATTCATTTACGTTTCGTTTTTGATTTGCTGATGAAGTTGCAAGGTGCAGTTTTATATTTATATTTTCAGAATCAATCGGGTAAAATTCAGGGTTTGTAAAGACATGTACATTCGATACTAAGCATTTAGAACACCGTCTGCATTCTACACCTGAGTGTTTGTTGTTTCCATTTGAATAGTTTTCTGTTTTGATCATGTTGATGCATATATCCCAGAGAACATATTTGGGGCCAACGGTTTTCACATTATAGTAAGTTCTAATACAAGAAAAGTCAACATTGTCTTTGATCAAAGGTAATATGTTTCACGTTGATTTGGTGTCCCTCGCGTGAGTAAACACGTTTAGTAGATAACAGCTCCGCGTAAGTCTTAGAGTATCATAGCAGGTATTCTTTCAACAGCGTAAGCCTTGAAATGCGAACAGACAGGTTTCTCTTATTTTGCGTGGATTTTATGATGCCAGTATGGTTCTCGTAGCATTCTTTCGGTAAATCTTAGGAGATATATTCCCTTTGCAGCCTATGACGACGGTTCCCATCAGTAAATAGATGATTACTGGCTGGTGGAGTACTGATTGATACTGGTAGGAAATATCCCCTCGCAGTACCGTTCAGTTTTCAAATGATCAGTATCAACCGGTAACCAACCGGGTACTGATTGGTCACTCAATGGGTCCTATGAATTATCGACTGATTGTCTACCAATCAGTTACCAATCAGTTACAAACAGGTTACCGCTATGTTACCAATCCAATTTTCCACATTTGGTTACATATTGGTAAGAATGCAGTAACACATCACTACCTTGATAAGTTAGGGTTCGGTTACTGAACGGCTATCAAACCATTTACGCTTAATTACCAGTAGCTCTTTGTGACTGCACGGTACTGGTAGAAAAGGTACCCTGGCGGTACTGTTCAGTAGTCAAACTGGTCACCAATCAGTAACTGAACAGTACCAAACGGTCACCAATCAGTTACCACACATTTAAATTATGATATAACCTATTGGCTACCAATCACTAACTGACCAGTGACCTTCAAGTCAGAACTGCATGGTACTGCAAAGTTGGGATCGTAGTTGCTACCAATTGGTACTGGAATGAACCTGTCATTTACAGCCACATGGTAACTGATTGGTAACGTTCAGTCAGGATTTCACCTTACCAACGTAAAATTTCCGTGCTGTACTAAATAACTAGAGGTTTCCAACGTCAAACTGAACGGTACCTGCTCAGCAAACACCGTCGGCCCACTGTCGGTCTCCGGGTGGCGATGAGTGGGTACGAGCTGCCCGATTTTCCACAGCGCCCTCCGGCGGAATGACGGTGGCTGTCGTACACATCCGAGAGATCTGAACCGAGGGAAACTGGTTCCCTATGACTAGGGGTTCCCTGTCTCGTTTGCATTCGGTCTCAGTGATTAAACTGAAACTGACAGTGATTTGGACAGCACTCTTGGTGATGGTGACCATTTTGATAAGCAAGCAGAGATATCCAATCAACTAGCTGAATGAACTTTCAAATTTCAAATTCCTCAAACTGATATTTCTTCTCTCCTGCAAATTTTGCGTGAGATTCATCCTAATTTCCCAAAAGACCCCAGAACACTAGTGCACACAGCAACAAAACACGTTGGCAATGATCCTGCCGTGGGTTCATATCATCACTTTGGCATCCGATCATGTTTATCCAAAGCACTGCCTTCTATAAATGTTGCAGACTATCTTGAGGAATGTGTAACTGAAATGCAATCACTACAGCTGAGTGGGCTTCAACTTGAAGGTTTTAGTGATCTTTTGGATGTGAAAATAGCATGCATATTGTGTGATTCACCTGCTCGTGCTTTTGTCAATCAGATCGAAAGGCCCAGTGGATACTACGGCTGCGACAAATGCACCCAAAGAGGGGTATGGGTAGGGAAAATGACATTTCCTAGTATCGACTCCTTTAAGAACAGACATTCAATTTGACGAGATCACTGATAAAGCTCACCACCATGGACCTTCTCCCCTGAAGGATATCTCAGGTCTTGGAATGGTAACTCAGTTTACAGTGGACATGCATCTTGTTTGCCTTGGAGTTGTAAAACGCCTAACGGATGAAATGTCTCATTGTCAACCGATGTAGAATAGGAGCAAATGTATCAACCTCATATAAGATAATTTACTGATGTTCCAAAGTTTCTTGCCTCGGGAGTTTGCTGGCAAATCCAGATATCTGCCTGAAAGTGGAAAGCCACTGAATTTAGACCATTTCTACTATACACTGGGCCTGTTGCACTCAAAGATAAATTGTCTTCTGGAAATCACAAGAATTTTTTGCTACTTTCCGTTGCGATATATTGTCTAGCAAGCTCAGTGTATTGTAGATCACATTGTGACCATGCACATAATATTTTGTGCCTGTTCATTGAACATCTGGCTGAGGAGGCTAGAAGATTTGGTCCATCAGACTCATTTTCTGTCTTTCCTTTTGAAAGTTTCTTGGGTAGAATTAAAAAATTGATTCGCAAACCCAATTTTCCAATTGAGCAAATTATTCGGAGACTGTCGGAAAGGAAAGTTGCATCAATTTTCCACAACTGCACACAGATGGGTGTTCCTAAAAGAAAACATCATCAGGGTCCCCTTTCAAAGGAATTTCGCCATTGTAAACAGTTTAAAGAAATTACATACGGAAATCTGTATTTCCCCACAGCCCAAGGTGATAACTGTATTCAAGTTGGCTCTAGATATTTTCTCATCAGAAATGTTTTGTCGTCCGATCTCACCACGAAAATCATTTTTTTGTTTGAGCCATTCAGGAAGTGTACAAATTTCTTCTCGTATCCCCTAGATTCATCAGATCTTGGAATTTTGAAAGTATCTCAACTTAGTGGCAGGCTAGAAAGAGTAAATCTGCCTGACGTAGCATGCAAATATGTCGTGTTGCCATTCCAGGAGGAATTTGTTATCCTTCCATTACTCCATCAGTTTCTTTGAATTCTAAATGATCGAGTGTTTTTTATTCTAATTTGAAACTCTCTATAGGACGAATGATTAACATATTGCTATATTTGATTTTGAAGTAAAAGGAAAGTTTTGAAAGATTTGGGGGTTTTGGTCAATGTTTAAATTGATTGCATGCAGGGTGTTAGCCAGGATTCAAAAACTGCCAAAAATCCTATTTTGCCATTGAAGGAGATCGTACGATAAAGGAAGATTTCGGCCTATACGTGGTACGTTTGAAATAGACAAAATAAAATGTCCTAAAAATAATTGGTTTTAATGTATCGACAAGAGAATTATACATTGGAACACAATATGTGAAAGCTCTCGCTCAATTGCGTTATGATCATAGTTATTACATGAAATTGAAATCTGCCGCATGTGCTATTTCGTCATCATGTTCATGCAAAAAGGGTCTAAACTCGAGTCAAGGACCAAATATATTTTCCAGCAGTCGGTGGTAATATAAAATCACCGCCACCTTACGAAATTTGAATGGCGTTTTGTCCAAGGGGTTATTCGTGCCTAAATGTGTGTTTGAGTGACTCGATTTGGACCCGTTTTTCATAAAATAGCACATGCGACGGATTTCAATTTTATGTCATAACTATAATCATTACGCAGTCAAGCTAGAACTTTCACATATTGTGTACAAATATGTTCTCTTGTCATTGTATTAAAACACAATTATTTTTAGGACATTTTATTTTTTTCGATTTCAACTATACCATGTATAGGTCAAAATGCCGCCTCATCTCCTTTTACCTGTCCACTTTCTGTTTTCTGCTATCTCTCCCGTATTAAATTTTCCAATTTTGCCTGTCCAAATGTGGGTATCTGGTGGCTAACACCATTACAAGGGCACAACTTGGCTGGATGGTGCTTAGTTGGTTCGTCGCGATATAGCTGAAATATTATTGAGAGCGACGTTAAATTCTATTCACTCACTCCTTACAAAGGAGCACATTGCGTTGTGTATTTCAAAAACAGATTTCTGAATTTCATGTTATTCTTTCGATAATTAATCAATACACCTATTGGGTTCAGTCAAGAGACCAAGTCATACATAGCATTGATGTTTTCCATCACTGTACCAAACAAAAAATAGGAAGATTGGCTTGGCTATCTTAAGTCCAGATTATTTTAAATTTTGAGCTGTGGGAAGTTGCCTCTTTCTTTAACATTCTAAATTCCAAAGCTCCTGTATGTGGTTGCTGATTTTCTGGATAGTAAGGAAGTTGCAGTTGTACTTTTGGCATGGTTGTGCTGTCTGGCCCGCATATCCAACCAATCGACTGAATCAATCTGTCAAGTGCAAAGAAATTCTCTTGGATACATGGAAACGTTACTCTGTCCGAGTATTATACAAGTCTGGTAAGTCGTGACTATATTTTGTCAACTATAATGTCGAGCCAAAATCTTGATTTCAAATGATACTTTTTTTACTCTCATTCTCTATCATTCTGTTACGAAGAATCAAAATGTGATGTCCACAGCAAAGTTTTCCAATAATCATCTGCAGATACTACAGTGTATCTATCAATTGGAGCAGGTACTGTTTCGAACTGTGTATGCTATTTCCTATGAGAGGACTTTATACTGTTAAAAATAAAATAATATTTTGGCTCTTAACTCTATCAACCCCCCCCCCCCCACCCCCGCCAAAACTACTTCGCTATCTATAAATGACCACTTTGGCACTGCACGAAAAGGAACCCACTACATACATGATTTCATCTAGTATACAGGCCTTCTTTATACATGTATTATAGGTGGAGCCATTTTTTTCTACCAGAATCGTATGATAAAGCCAGACAGTGATTCACAGACCACAGAAGCAATTGAAGGAGAAGATGAGGGTTGTAATAATGGCACACGCCATTCTAAAAGAAGAAAACGGTTGGTTCCAGATTAGTTTATGGTTATTGATATTTGCCTCGCCAAACTTAAAAAGAGTTTGTTCACGATAATCTTACTTACCCATCATACAGATCACTTTCCAAAACTTTTATGGGGCATTTCAAGATTTTTTTATTCGTGGTTTAACACAAAATTGAGATATTGCCTATACATTTACTCCACCATAATAAATAAAAAATAGTTGAAGGACTTGTTACAACAAACAAAACTTTTGTTAATCATGACCCAATCGTCCGACCGGGGTCTGAATTAAGCCTGGACGGAAGTCTGATAGCTGAATACTATTAAATACTGTTTTTCCCGACTATGAAGCCATATCATAATTCAGCCATGGTGAATTTGTGTTATCTAATCTGTGTTATATATTCCCATCTCATTATCTGTCTATGACACTATTTAGTTACAACTGTGAAACCAACGGATGGCGAAACAAAAATCTGGACCGCAGTCTGGGTGTTACTGAGATAAATGTCTTTAATTTACTTGTCTTCATGTTCTTTGGTCGATCTTCAATTTGATAAGTTTTAACGTAAGGGTGATCTAGACAAATATATATTTCTTTCAAAAAATAAGGTCCCCTCAGAGGTATAGCGATAGTGACGATAGTGAAGACTGGTGTGGAAGGAGGTCTGCTCTAGTTGGATCGAAGCTTCCTTCACCTCAACAACCAACGGCTTGAAAATTGCCAATGCCGCCACCTGTACACAGTCACACACACCTCTGGTGCCAGTGGTAAGTTCATTCGAAATATCAAATTCAACTGAATGCCAGTAATTATGACATTTGTCAATCTGATTCCATTCAAAGCCATACTGGTTCACGTCTTAAACCACGTGTTTGTACAGTACATAGTCCAGATCTGAATAATACATCATGGTCTTAAGGAACCATTTGTGTTATAAATCATTCCCATTTTCAGCTGTATCTATAGGAAGAAAATATAGAAATTAATACATGTACTTTGCAATAAGCATATTCTGATTCATTATAGCTGTGCTATGCTATCGAGACTAGTGAGTTGGCCCATAGCCAATATCCAATACAGTGCATCCTTGTTCAGATTTCCTCTTTTAATCTTACATAAGAAATGCAAAGGATGTAATTTTCCAATTTTTAGCCACATGTATTTTGATTGAGTACATTGTATTTTGATTAGATAGTAAAAGATGAATTGGTTTAGCAAAAAAATCAATTGGGCATCAAGATTCAATA
>JAVTVY010001437.1:0-34521 GCA_036873755.1 Hanleya hanleyi
AGCAAATGTTAGGTCTGCCTTACAGCGTCTACACGGGTCCCACCACCGACAACGGTGACGTTGTGATGGATATGAAAGTAGGTATGTACGGACTCTACGTCTACTCGGACGCAGTGGACAGCCATATTGTGGGCGATGTGAACACACCTCTGTTACGGGTGGTCCCCATTAGAAAGAAGTATGGCGATCAAATCACCCAGAGTTTCAACCATATACTCTACCTCCCCGTACGACATACCGATATCAACACGATCACGGTGGATATAAGAGATGACACGGGACACCCAGTCGCATTCGAACGAGGGAAAGTGGTGCTGACACTTCATTTCCGACAAGCCCGTTCTCCTCACTTCGTATAATGTACGTGCCTTACCAGTGCCATACGCCCAGCTATGCCGACTACTACAAGAAACAAACGGGAGGGAGCTTGCCCATCTTTAGCGGTGCACGTATGCAACGAGGTCACGGATTGGGGAACATACTGGGCAGCATCGTGAAAACGTTCTTGCCCTTGGTGACACGGGGTGTCAAAGCGGTGGGTAAACAAGCGGTACGCAGTGGATTGCACGTGGCCGGTGATGTCTTGGGAGGCACAGCACCCCGACAAGCCTTCAAACGACGGGCTAAAGAAGCAGGCAGCGTCTTGATCGCCAAAGCCCTTAAAAGACAACCACGGGCACAGCGAAGAGTCATTCGACGACGCACACCACGGAAGAAGAAGAAGAAGAGTAGGAGAGACATCTTCGCATAATGACATTCATTCACTCCGAGTCGTGTCCGTCTACCAATAGTGAATTGGATTTGTGGACTATTCCACCCACCCAGACCAGTGTGGCCGAAGGACGTTGGGTAGAACATCGACCCCTGGCTAGCCTGACGGGTACGGGACCCGTGGAATTTACCATTGAAAACAAAGATACGGCCTACCTGGGTTTAGCCCACACCTACTTGTACGTGAAAGCCAAAATAGTGGACAGAGCTGGGGACCCCATCGGGAACGATTCGGTAGTAGGCCCGGTGAATCTTTGGCTGCACTCCTTGTTCCAACAGGTGGATATCAGTCTGAACGATAAACTCATCAGTACGTCCACCAATACGTACCCGTACCGAGCCTACATGGAGACGCTGTTGTCGTACGGCGAAGATGCAAAAAAATCACACTTGCAAGCCGCGCTGTACTACAGGGATACACCCGGAGCCATGAATAGCGTGGCCGCTACCAATAATGGGTTCGGCCGTCGCAGGCAGTTTACAGCCACTAGCAAGTCCGTCGATATGATGGGACGACTGCACGCCGATCTGTTCCTGCAAGACTGCTACATGATGAACGGTGTATCCATCAAGATCAAGTTGATCCGTTCCCCCCCATGTTCGCCTTGATGGCCGATGGAGACGCCCCCAATTACAAGATCGTCATTGAAGATGCAGCCCTGTTTGTCCGTACGGTGGATTTGCAACAGGGGGTGTTGCTGAGTCACATGGAAGCCTTATCGAAAAAACCAGCCCTGTATCCCATCCGACGCGTACAGACCAAGGTGTTCTTTGTGCCAGCAGGTACGATGATGGCCAATCGTGAAAATTTATTTCTAGGGGATCTCCCTAAACGTCTTACCCTGGCGTGTGTGACCAACACCGCTTTCAATGGTGGGTGGGTGGAGAATCCGTTCAACTTTCAATATTTCAACCTCAACTTTTTGGCACTGCACGTGGCCGGCCATCAAATTCCAGCCCGCCCGTTACAACCGGATTTTGGTAACCAAAACTATGTGCGGAGCTACCTGAACCTGTTTACCAGGACGAAGGAAACAACATCACTCGACGAGACTTTAGCCGTGGGTACACGTTGTTCGCCTTCGACCTCACCCCCACCTTGGAACACGATCATCAACTGGCCTTGCTCAAGAAAGGAAACCTACGGTTGGAACTGCGTTTCTCCGTCGCTCTAGCCCAGACCATTAACGTGATTTGCTACGCCGAGTTTGATAACGTCATCAGCGTGGATCAGCAAAGAAACGTCCTGTGTGACTACGCCAGCTAGAGTCATGGATACAGAGCAGCTGATGAGCATACTCCAGCGAGATCCTCGGGTACCCTTTCGAGATGTGTTTCCACGCAATGTGTTTCCCACCCACTCCACCACCCCAACAGCCTACATCCTGAATACAGACCCTGGGTCTCGACCCGGTGAACATTGGGTGGCTGTGTACGTGGACACCCTGGGCCAAGGCGAATACTTTGATTCCTACGGACTTGCACCCCTGCATCCCGATTTGGTGAAATTCATGGACGTATCTACTACAGTGTGGCGTTGGAATATTCAAAGATTACAAGGACCCTTGAGTAGTGTCTGCGGACAGTACTGTGTGTTTTATCTCACTCATCGGAGTAGAGGACATTCTATGCAAACGATCGTACACGTTTGATGATTATTGTCAAGCCGAAGACCGTGATGTACTCGTCTATGACTGGACTGCCTCTCGTTTTAATGTGCATGCTCCATTTCTCTGGTTAACTTAATTGATTCAATGCACTGCGCAGTACTATTGTTTTTAATTATTATGACGTTGTTGTTATGACGTTGTTGTTCTGACGTTCATTGATGTTCCATAAAAAAAAAGATTCATGAAAACACAACATGGTGGTTTTGACTTTTTTTATTTAAGTGAACAAGAAGGGGTTACACTATGTACAATAGAATACAGGTGGTATGTACAATAGAATACAAGTGGTATGTACAAAAAAATTTGTCAGGAGTAGGATTCGAACCTACGTTCTACATTTCGCAGACCAGCACAGTTAACTGGCGCCTTAGACCACTCGGCCATCCTGACTTTTACAGTTTTTAACTCGTGTATCAAAAGTCATATAGTGTTCGAAATTTTCACAAGTCCAGGTAAGTGGTACTGATGCCATCGGGAAGAACTTTCCGTTTCGGGTAAAAGAAAGTAAAGGCGTCTCGTTGCTGGATGTACGTCCGCATCTGGTGGTCCACCACCCGAAATCCTCGGTTAGTGCCACTCGCACTGGCCTGGCTTTGCAGCACGTTCAGGTACAAGGCTTTGTCGATGTTGGGATCGCGCCGGTTCACCCTTTTGCAGCTAAACTTATTTTCGTCTCCCCCGTAACAGTAATACGTCTTGGAGGAGAGATCAATCATAGCATCCCCACTCCACTCCAGCTTGAAGAGGCCCGGCGTACGCTTATCGTACTGGTAATGGTCACGTCGAGGTAGCCACTGGTCCCGTTCCATCTCATACTGTGCACGTAACTCAGGTTTCACCAGGGACTCCCAATCCGCATTAGAGACGGCCATGTAGGCCGCGTCCGTATCCATCTCCATGAGTTGCCAGTCTGATGGATTAAAATACACACCCATGAAATCATATAGAAACTGGAGCATCCTCAGCTTGGCCACCTGGTATACCATACATCCAATCTGCAGGGGTAGGTTGTAACGGATAGTCTTTTTAGCTAAAGTGATTTCATACGTGTCGTCATCAATTCACTTTTTTGCGGGCTTGTGAGGTAGTACAGATGTTCACGTTCACGTGCTTATCCTGGTTCGTGACCGTTTTGCCATAATAGCCATTGCCCGTCAATTTCCACGATTCACCGATGATGGCCATACTCGGGTCTTGATCACCTTGACGACGGGCAGACGTCACGATGTCGGCATTCTCCGCAAAACAGGCGTTGGGTACGTACTGTATCACTTGGTATATTTTCGTAATTTCCAGACCGTGGCTCATGTACCACTGTAGTAGCGGAGTGCCCAGCAAGATTTTCTCTGCCCACATACTGCCAATCAACATCCGTCGAGGTCGAGGCAAACACTCGTGTTGCTCAGCATAGGCCCCATGGTGTCTCCAATATCATCCCGACCCACCAGCGTGTTCTTAAAGATGGGAGGGCACTGGGCGAAGAGGGGCTTGAGAGTGTCGGGAACATGCAAATCACATTCGACAAAGCCGTAGAGGTCCCCAGAACGAATGGCGTCGAACATCTGTGGCAGACTCAGGAGTCGCCGACGACTGAGCGGGTACTCGCGCTCTTTTAGGAAACGCCGTAAATGTGACAGGGCCTGGCACATGGTGTGAAATTCACACTCCCACATTTCGATTAGATGGTGTCCTCTCTCTTTCACGTAATCGCCGTTCTCCTGCACTTCTTCCCGTAATTCTTCCGGTGTTTTTCCACGTCGTTCGTTGAACCGTCCAGCGCTGAAATGGCATTCGTGGCCGTGCCAATAGCAACCGTAAAATTGGAATACGGTCGGTGTTCTACCCACCAGGGCAAACCCATCGACGGGGAGTCGACGATCTCCTATGCGCTTCTCTGTGGCGTTGGTCTGATGGCGTATATAAATTCCCCGTCGATAGGCTTCCCAATCCAACCGCTGGTCAGTCAGATGCTTGTAGGGAGTGCGTTGCGGTGTGAAATGCCGGCCTTCCGCCAACCAACGTGTATAATGTCCACTGGGCATAGGTTGGGCCAGAGACCACAGGTACAAGGCATTTGCATCGAAACCGATGATCTTAGCACAGGGTTTTCCACCGGGGAGAGTAGTGACGTCCTTCTCGTGATAACGGGGAAAAATAAGACTTGGTCCGCCGACAATGTTCTGCTTTAGACAATCATGCATGTCCGCATCTTTTTGCTGTATCAGCGAGAAGTACGTAGGACACTCTTGAAAAAGATGGCGAAGCGCCAGACCCGGTAAACTCAAGCACTCCTTGAAGATGTCGACGTGCATCTCACGACGAAAAAGTTGAACCATTTTCTCGGCCGCTTCCAGGAAAGGAACCACATCTAAGTTATTATACCATATCAGGAAATCTCGCAAGGTCTGCATATGTTGATCGTTCCATACCTGCTGTAGTTCCCGGTACGTGTCTTCCGGACATTCCACTTGCTTCAAATCGTCAAAGAACGCATCCCGGGGTGGCAACTGTGTTTCCTCCAAACGGTCGAGCGTCGATATATACGTGTAAGAAAACCTCCCTTTGGTTTGTGCACAGCCTTCACCCACTGATCATAGCTATAATTAGGAGCTAAGTAGTTCCGTACATCCAGGAAATGAAGTGATGTGGTAGTGAGGGCCATATGATTATTGATCTTCTTGATGACGGACTTGATGGTATTAGCCTGGGCCAAGTAGGGGTAGAGAAATTCCTTCACCATATTCAAGTCATATCGCCCCAAGTTGAAACCGAGCACCGGTAACTGGCCTAGGTATTGTAGGAAGCGCACTTTCAATTTCTCCGCATACGGTTTAGGTAAAGGCACATCCTGCGATTGCATGGGTTCAGGCTCCGACTCCGACTCGGACTCGGACTCTTCATCGTCACTAAACGATACACCCGGTATAGGAATCCAATCGTCCAGCTGGTCCAGTACGTCCTGGAACTTGGACACCAACAATTCCGTACTAGCCGCACTGACTTCCTCTAAATACTCCATCATGCGGGTCATCAACTCATGGGAATCCCCGGTGGACACGAAACAGACCGGTGCAGCGTCATAGCCAGGTACGTTGCTGGAAATACTCACACTCAGGGGAATATGGCGCTGCGTCCACTGCGTTTTCGCTGAAAACATGTCCATGGGCTCCAACAGGGCCTCAAAATCGTAACACGCCCGGTAGGGAAAATAACGGTCCTCCTCCGGTATGATAAGACCCTCATCGGCCAGTTCCTGGAAAATAGTAGGCGTATTATGATACACACCACCAGGAAATTTTCGCTTCACACTGTTATCACAAATCTTCTCGTGTTGATGTAGGTGCACAGACTGTTTAAACACCCGATGGCATTGGGCACAACTGTAGGACTGGGCGTACTGGCTCATATTGTAGATGAGCGAAAAATGACTCACGCCATTGTGGTCGAAGACATTGACTTTCATCGTAGAAGCATACCGTTCTGTTGAGCGATGAACCAATTCAGCCACAAATGTATCCTCCTGGCATCGTAATCGGTATACAAAGACATTGATGTTGAACAGTGTTTCCACGTCATCCAAATTCTTGAACGGGACTCCACGGAAGTGCCGCTGATCCAAGTCTTGCTGCTGTAAATACTGTTCCCAATAGTCATTGGCCACTCTGTCACAAGCCCGGGGATTACACTCCTCCAGATGCACGGCCAAACACCGAAACAGACATTTCCGGTCTTTGTAGGGCCCATGTGCCCCTCCCGTTAATGCATACAGTCCGGGTCGATGAAGCAACCAAGGTGGTAGTAGTACAGGAGCACCGATAGGATGATTTCGTGACGAAAAATGTGACGTTGGTGACCATTTCCACAAGCCATTTGGTATTGGGGCGTTGCAAACGGGCCCATTCCAATGGGTCCAACGTAGTCAGTTGGTCGATGAGTGGCTCCAGAGAAATCGCATCCGTCACCGTGAACGGCTGGTCAAACACATAGGTATTATTGCTGGGATAATAATACCGCACCTGGTCCGTCTCCTTGTGCCGTAAAATGTAACCGAATGTCATGTTCAACTTGAACGCTGTCTCCTGGTCTGTGAAAATGTTCTCGGCATAGGTAGACAGATACGTGAGATCCTGCAGTCGAAAGTTATACAAGTCCAATAGACGACGGTTACGGTGAAAACAATGGCGTATGGTAGCCCAGTGACGTCGATAAATGTCACTCACACGCTCGTCTTGGGGTAAGACTTCAACCGGAGGTGCTGCTGGGTCCAATGGAAAATCTTCTCCACGTCTCATGCTTTCTCTCCTCCTCTCGTCAGAACAAGCTGGTAGGCAGGCAGGCAGGCTGGTCAGGCAGGCAGGTAGGTCAGAGAGCTCCGTAGGGTAGTGCAATGAATACACCAAACCACTAAAAATCTCCTCCTTTTATACGTTTTTCTACCGCCATTTTGGAGCCGCCATTTTGCTCCAAAATGGCGGCATGCCATAGTGGGGGAAAACACCAGACAAACACAAACAAGTCTAGACATGTCCAAGAGCCGCCATTTTGGAGCAAAATTTTGCTCCAAAATGGCGGCTCCAAAATGGCGGCATGCCATTGTGGGGAAAAACCCCAGACAAACAAGTCTGGACATGTACAAAGGTGAGAGCCGCCATTTTGGAGCCGCCATTTTGCTCCAAAATGGCGGCTCCAAAATGGCGGCATGCCATTGTGGGGAAAAACCCCAGACAAACAAGTCTGGACATGTACAAAGGTCACGCCTCATTCACCCCAACCGGAAGTGACGTCATATGCAAATTTCTGAGGTCAAAGGTCAATGTGCGTCGATTTCACGTCTCCCTACTACTATACACCCTCAAATACTAGGATAGATGAAAAAAGTGAATAGGATGCGAAGGCTTTTATGTCCGTGGGCAATGAGGTCCACATACGCCGTGCTTTCTTTTTTGTAGAATAATATGATAGATTTGAAATTACTCGGTTTCTGTAGAGATTACGGTCGGAATGTCGGGTGACATCGGGCTTGCATTAGTGAACTTCTGATAGTTTTGTGAAATAGCTTATAAATATGGTCGGTAGAGAGAATGGTGTGTCGATTTTTTGTGTGTAAATAACAATACCAGGTGGTCATTGATTTGATAAAACGGTAGGATGTTTAATTGCACAAGTAATGGACTGGTATTAACGTATTTGTTGCTGGAAGTTATTAAGTGAAGAAAACTTTTTGGAGCACGACCAGGGGCGTGAGGTTTGTTGGGAACGTGCTGCCCCATACAATATTGCAACAAGATATCTATGAATGAAATAGGGAATAATATAGTATGATCAAGGTTCTCCTGTTAAGAGAGTGTCGTACATTATTGATTACAAGCGTCTAGTCCGTCATTCATAATCCAGCCGTCGTCCATTAGAGAATATCCGCGTCCATAATCCAAAGACCTATTCCATTTTCCACATAACAGTATTAGCACCAAATTCAAAAAGACAATCATAGTGTACATAAACATAGGCTTGTTTCCTGCAAGAGAGAAGCGGTCAACAGTTTTCAATGATGCCGGCAAGACATCATGATGTTCCAAAAATATCAAATCCGTATCGCTGATCAGTATTCTTAATCCATAATATTCGTTATAGAGTCGTCATCTAAAAAAAGATGTATCTCAGTCACGCTTTGATTGTGACTGTTCATATGAGTACCATGAGGATCTTGAAGTACATGGGTTCATACGGCCCCTAGCCCCGGGTTAAGCGGAATTAGACACAAGTTACGAAACGTAGCGCCATAGATCTTGCACGCTACGTTCGTATTTTGCTATCAGCATGCGACATGTATCTCCAAATTTGAGAAACTTTGAGTGGAGGCGCTTGGTGGAATAGCCCTGTTTTATCAGTTTCTGCAACAATGTTTTGTGACGTTGATTAAAATCATCACATTTAACACAGGATCTAGCAAATGCTACTAAGCGAGATATGTATACGCCATATGCAGGTCCCACTGGAATATTACTATCCAGAAAGGGATAGTTTACGATGTCGAAATTGTAATCATCTCTTTTTGTCATAAAGTCGACGAGAGAGAATGCCCGCTTCATTTTTATAGAGATAGAGATCTAAATAAGATGTGCCTGTAGGGCTATCTGTAGTTTCCTTCAAATCCAGTGAAGGTGGATATATATCCTTCACTGCGTCATTTATATAGCGATTATCCACAGCGAGAAGATCGTCTATATAGCGTTTGGTGAATGAGAAGGAACGGGCTTTGAATGGATCGGTTTTTGAAAGCGCCTGCATATAGTCATATTCATAAGAGAACAGATACAGGTCAGCCAACAGGGGTGCACAATTAGTACCCATTGGAATACCTATATGCTGCTGATATATTGTGTTGCCAAATTTCACATAGATATTTTTAATGAGAAATTCAAGCAACTTTATAAACAAAGAAACATCCCATGAATGATATCTCTTGTATGTAGTCGAGCTAAAGAATGCTTTATGGCTTCCGACATTAATATATCTACGATCAGTTTTCTTGAACACAGATACTATTAATGAACTTAGACGGTCAATAAGGTCCTGATGAGGGATTGTAGTATAGAGAGTCGAGAAATCCCATGTGGATACATGTCTGTACGGTATGTGACCTTTAGCATCAAGTTCTTCCGTAAGACATTTTGAGTTTTTCAATATCCACATACATTCAACGCCAGAGTTCTTAGAAATAGTGGCGCAATACCTTTCCCAAAATGCTTTTACCTCCTGAAGGGCCCTCGTCAATAGGGTTGAAAGAAGCTTGGTGGTGCAGCTTCTAGAACCAGCTATGAATCTAGCTTTGTATGGTGATTTATGCATTTTGGGAGTCCAGTATATTTTGGTATGTCGTTATTATTGGTTGGAAGACAAATACCTCTTTCCCTGAGAAACTTTTTGTGATTGTTAAATAAATCTTCCAGAGTAAATGCAGTTTGGGAGTAAGTAGACGTATTTGATGAAGATATGTCTACACTCAATTCTTTAACCAGCACCTGGTAATAGTAATATTTACATATGAATATTATATTATTCGGAGCTTTGTCTGCTGGGACTATGACGAATTTACTCTGGAGATTTGCTAGAACTTCTTGCGAATTGAGGTTTCTCAGAACTTGTTTTGCTTGGGGAAGAGTACTTCTGTCAATATGGCGGATTGTTTCAACGACCTTGCGCTTGGTGAGGTCCAGCCAATCAGCGAGTACTGTAGGTTCAACTTTTTCTCGCTTAGACCAATCAATAACGTACTGTTCCAATGCAGACAGGACTATCTTCTGGTCGGCCTTCAGATTTATTCTTCTTGGCTCTCTATATTTAGGTCCCTTCATCAGGAGTAATTTCAGATCCTTATCACTCACCACATCAAGGTCACCAGTCACACCACTATTTCTCGAGTTTTTAGACGCCAATTCATCTATATGTAGCTTCATTGTTTAGGTGGGAAATTTAAGCCGTACGACGTCGGGTATTACAGGTTAGTTTTTCTGGGTATTCTTGCATTTACCAGGTTTACCGGATGTTGAGACGTTTATTCCGTCAGATGTTCACAATACTCATCTATTAACATCAGATGAGTTAATTATTTGAGCTGAACTGTCATCACAGCTCCCGAGCTAGCGTATCTAATTCCGCTGAAGGCGATGTTAGGGGCCGTGTGAATACTTCATTGTCTCCACACGAAAAGCTGCAATAAACGTGCGGCTGAGATACTAAGGCTACGCCCGACAATCCACCGTATTCTCCGGCCTGAATGTGAGGTGCCGAGGGAAGATTTCTGGTAGAGTCATATGATTGCTTTTTTGTCGCCAGACATCAATTTTTCCCACCTCTTGCATATCACTCCAACTCATTCTGTGAGTATTTCGTGCCATCTTCAGATCGTGTTAGACACCGCAGATCCATCACGGAATCGCATACAAAAGTACCTACATGTTGGTGCGAGGAAAAATCTTAGTTTTCTTACCTATTTGTCTGCAAATGAGAGGAGGGGCGAGGGACTTTTCCCCGATTTCCGATACGAAGAAACGTTGAGGTCTGGCTCCTTGTGTTTTTATACTGATCAGGCTAGGTTATTTCGAGATATGATAAGTTGGAGAAGGCGACGGTCAAGATGGTACCGAAACGTGCACCTTCTTGACTGAACGATATAATGTGGTGAATCTCAGCGAGAGCCAGATGCCAGAAGGCCCGCTTCATTTTTATAGATATATAGGGCTAAATATGATGTGCCTGTGTGGTTATCTGTAGTTTCCTTCAAATCCAGTGAAGGTGGATATATATCCTTCACTGCGTCATTTATATAGCGATTATCCACAGCGAGAAGATCGTCTATATAGCGTTTGGTGAATGAGAAGGAACGGACTTTGAATGGATCGGTTTTTGAACATAACATGACCCACTAATTACATAGGGAAGTTAACCACTGCCATGAAGGTAATTTTTACCAAATGTAGTCTATATGAGCAGCTTGTAAACAAATTATGTTTTGTCACATTTTGAATTTAATTTTTCTTTATTTTTAAGTTTTAATTTGAAAATATTTATAAAAAATGAATTAAAATAATAAAAAAATAATTTAAAATAGTGTTTAACATATCTGATTAATGCTTTATACTTCTTTTTATAGGCAGAAGGATTGTCGACTTGGTGCTTTTTACCAGATGGAAAAATATGTTCAGGTTAATGAGATATTGTACTTTTTACTTGTACCTCAGTCTTTAGTCATATGGAGCAAACTGAGGGGAACTTTGGTATATAGGCTGTAAAATCTCTATCTTTGCATAGTTTTATCTGTGCCTTCTCAAGATAGTTTGGGGATGGGTATAGTTTGTTCCGACGAGAGAATTCTTTATTTTAACAATGATTCCACCCCTGACAGGCATCAGACCGGAGTTAATCACTTCAGTGTCAGTGCCCACGACCTACATTGTTTAGAAATTTGCGAGCAGATCTTTATGGATTTTATGAGCTGCGATTTTTCAGCATTTCTGATACATCTGATATTTCAACTTGGAGATGAGGCTTCAAACTGTATTTCCTGGTGTTGACTTGGACCACTTTAAGCATGGTGGATGGAGACATGATTAGTGAGGGGTGAGAAGGCTCTCTGTCTCAAACTGAATGACATTCGGTAGCACCAATCAGCTGTCAGTGGTGAGAATTTCCATGGTCAATTCCTGTCAAGGTTTTCACAGTTAGTGTCCCAAAAGGTGAATATTGTCATGTCAAATGAATTTATGCATCGGTAGTTTTCTGAATTTTTTTTGGTGATTCTTTTATGCTAATACATAACAAGTAACAAAATTATTAGTGATCTGATGCCTCTTATGTATCTGCCGCCAGTAGCGGACGTTGACATTTACAAGGTTGCTATGACGTATAGGGGGAAAACCCACGCACGCACGGTTCAGTTTGAATGCGGCTGAACAACTTCAGTTCTGCACATGAGCGGACTACTTTTCATATGCTTTGCCCATATAAACGGTGAAAATAATCTCCAGATCATTCTTTTTAACGCTAGTTCACAAGAGGTATTATGCAGAGTTGAAAAGTAATCGAAATGTTCGACAAACATCGATTTTACTATATATGGTGTCACTTCCGGCGGTGTGCTGCTCAGGCGGGAATCCGGTCTTTTGCACGGAGGGAACTCCGTCGATCCAAGAGGGCGTGAGAGACTACGGGCTTGTACATCTATTACAATATTCGTATGTCAAGCCCGGTATTCCCATAAAACGTTTTAATGTTGCGTTTTGAAGGCTACCATTGTGGCTGTAGACAGAATGACTATTGTACTATATACAAGACCGGTAAACATGTTTACATGTTCAACTAGGAAGTGAACGGTTTCAGAATCTCAAATTACCTTTTCGGGGTGAAAACAGCTATCTCGGTCACGCACGTTAACTAATTATCAAAAACTCCGGTTTTAGGCTCAATAAATCAGTCCAGAGAAGTACGAATTTCACTAAAGTTATCAAATTTAGTAGCAAAATGCCTACTTTAACTGGTTCGTTACAACAATAACTATGCTCTACTCATGTTCACATATCTTTCTTAGTGTATAATCACTTGCAGATTTTTTTATTTTCACGAATTTTTTAATTCTAAAGAACGCTTGCTCATATATAGAGTAATGTTTTGGCAATTAAATATCTGTTTTTATTTCACACAAGACGACAAAAGGTATGTATATAATTTTCCTGTCTTCATTACTTATAATTCACCTAATCAGAAACATTTCAGTGTTTTTGTCGTAAGGTTCAGTATGTCTAGGATCGTGTGGTAGCCATCTTTAAGTGTCGAAATCTTCCGTTTCGGATCGGAATGTTCATCTAAGATACTTCATGAAAAAATTCAACGAAGGGAGATAACCCCTATATCGTTTATTACTGTTTTTGATAATTCCTAGATTCAGTTTCAAATTTCTGTTATTGTTTTCAGCACCAGCTTGGTTTGGCTATTGAAAACAGTGACGTTATAGAAAATGATATTTTGTAATTGTTTATAGTATCGGTCCGGAATCTTGTTATCACAAACAGTAACGCTACTCAATTTCGTAATTTATTGGACTAATTATTTTATATTTTTCTATAAAATTTCTCTATATTTCATTAAACGGTAGTGTTCAGTACAGTACCTTCACACGAACATCGTTCGCACCGTAGTATGACGACGACAGAACATTATCCCTGAGGTTGCTCCACCATACATATCATTTCGTTCTGTTATGGCGTCGTACGCGGAGAAGCCATGGGATCGTTACGTAGGCCAGATCTGATCTCTGAGTAGCTTTTCGAGGTTCAACAAGGTTCCCTGCGTGTAGTCACCAATTGTATTAGGCCGAAGATATCACTATAACTCCAGTAAGTACCTATATGACTCTGTCTGTCTGTGTTTGTTTTTTTTTTGCCTGGTCCGAACAGCCGCATCATTGGTCCAATGTTCATTGTAGCATACGTGGATGTATATATCCGTATTGGCAAGAGGGTATCAGATTCCGATTAATGATCCCTTTCGGCCAAAAACGGGAATTTGATCTCGCCTATGTACAGCATCTTCATTTTATCAAACCAATTTCTACGTTCGAAGTGGGAACGTAGAGATTGGCTGGATAAAAAGAAGATGATGTACAGTGGATGTGTTTTAGTGTATATTCAAAAACGGAGCGGTCCGTAATGCACGTTGCGGTACCAGTATGCATCAGATCTCTGCAATGCCTTTGACAGAATGGATACCGGTGGCATAAATGTAGTCCTACTGAGGAGAGACAGTGCTGATATCGATGGAGGCCTTTCCTCCGATGGGTGCGTGCGTCATTTTTTTCGCTGACACCATTGAAAACTATTGACCGCTTCTCTCGTGCAAGAAACAAACCCTTTTAATCTCAATTTTATGCCCGCTTGAATTTGGCGAAAACTATCAAACGTAAAAGTTCTTTCGATTCACACGAGAATTATTTGCAGGCGACAAAATGTCGGATTTGCCCTTGCTCTATAAGATACCAACAGCCAATGCAAACGTGGAACATCCAGGTGTGCATAAACCGTTTACTATTCCATGCCTGTCTACACTAAATCTATTAGTCGTAATTCCAACACTTATAGGAGAGAGAGGCTACAAAGTCTCGATTTTTAATTTGAGTCAACTTTCTTGATCTTAAAGTGTAAAGAACCATATGTGGGGTGAGTTAAAGACGAAAATGGCCAGTATAGTTACACGCCGGACAAAAGCACCAATTTCTGGAAACTCCCACGGATATCCGGATGAATAAATTCCTACGGTCCAAAGAATTCGTTGCACGGAACGGCTGTGACGTCATGATGACCTCACTGAATGAATAAAACCTAATATTACTGAAAAATACGTTTTCCTGATCAAACATTACTTACTCAGATTCTTTTAACCCATAATACCTTCCAAATGAAAACAACATGGCATATAGGACATTTTTGTTGTACTTGGAACGGTAATCAATATATATTTTGACTGTTAACCCTATCTGGCCTGGTCGGGTGGGATGGGGGGGGGGGAGGGGGTGTTTTATGACACTGATTAAAATCATCACATTATAAACAGGGTCGAGCAAATGCTACAAGGCGAGATATTTATACGCCATCTACAGGTCCCTCTGGTACGTATGTTACTGTCCAGATAGAAATAGTTTACGATGTCGAAATAGCAATTGTCTCTTTTGTCGTAAAGTCGACCAGAGAGAAGGGCGACTTCATATTTATAGAGACGAGTGCTCATCCACCCCCATGGCTCATTCACCCCCATGGGTTCATTCACCCTCATGGGTTAGTTTATAGGGATAGGGAGATCGCGTGCCCTTTCTATACTACTCATCGCGCATGCGCAGTCGACCCATTCTACTGTAGGGTGCAAGCCTGGCCCATGGAATCTCAGGTAGCGAAAACCCCAGGTCTCTCGCCCCACCCTATCCCGCGCCACACCTATAGGGATAGGGGGATCGCGTGCCCTTTCTATACTACTACTCATCGCGCATGCGCAGTCGACCCATCCTAATGTAGAGTGCAAGCCTGGCCCATGAAATCTCAGGTAGCGAAAACCCAGGTCTCTCACCCCACCCTATCCCGCGTCACACTTATGCGACCCGCTGTGCAGTGAGTAAAGCGGAGGGGGAGTAGGAGGAGTCGGACACGCCACGGATTATACTAGGGAGATATGGGTCTGAATGAGATGTGCCGTTAGGACGATCTGTTTCCTTCAAATCCAGTGAAGGGGATATATATCCTTCACTGCGTCGTTTATATAGAGAATATCCACATCAAAAAGATCGTCTATATAACGTTTGGTGAATGAGAAGGAATGGGTTTTGAAATTGTTTGATTTTGAATACGTCGTATTCATAACAGAACAGATATAGGTCAGCCAAAAGGGGTGCATAATAAGTACCCATTAGAATACCTATATTCTGTTGATATGTTGTATTGCCAATTTCACATAGATATTATTAAAGCGAAATTCAAGCAAGTCTATTAACAAAGAAACATCCCATGAATGATATCCCCTGTATGTAGCAGATCTAAAGGATGCTTTATAGCTTGTGACATTAATAAATTGGAGATCAGTTTTCTTGAACACCAATACTATTAATGAACTAAGACGGTCAATAAGGTCCTGATGAGGAATTATAGTACAGAGAGTCGAGAAATCTCATGTGGATGCATATCTGTAGGGTATTTATCCTTTCGCTTCAAGTTCTTCTGTAAGACATTTTGATTTCTTAAATATCCACATGCATTCGATGCCGGAGTTCTTAGAAATAGTGGCGCCATGCCTTTCCCAACACGCTTTTACCTCCTGAAGGGCCCTCGTCAACAGGGATGAAAGAAGCTTGGTGGTGCAGCTCCAAGATCCAGCTATGAATCTGGATTTGTGTGGTAATTTACGCATTTTGGAAGTACACTTTCGGTATATCGTTATGAGTGGTTGGAAGACAAATACCTCTTTTATTGAGAAACTTATTATGATTGTTGAATAAATCTCCCAGAGTAAATGCTGTTTGGGGGTAAGTAGATGTATTCGGCGACGGTGTGCTTATACTCAGTTCCTTAACCAGCACCTGGTAATAGTAATATTTACATTTGAATATTATATTATTCGGAGCTTTGTCTGCTGGGACTATGACGAATTTACTGTGGAGATTTGCTAGAACGTCTTGCGAACTGAGGTTTCTCAGTAATTGTTTTGCTTGCGGAAAGGGTACTACTGTCACCCCGGTGGATTGTTTCAACGACCTTGTTCTTGGTGAGGTCCAGCCAGTCAGCGAGTAGTATTGGGTTCAACTTTTTCTCACTTTGACCACTCAATAAACATACTCTTCCAGTGCAGTCAGGACTATTTTATGGTCGGCCTTCAGGTTTATTTTCTCGGCTCTCTATATTCATGTCCTTTTATCAGGAGTGTTTTTATGTCTTTATCACTAACCATTTCAAGGTTACCAGTCACAGCAGGCTTGCATGAAGTATAGACGAAGTGCGACGATTCACGATCACAACTATAGCCTCCAGACATGTATAAGTTCCAGTCCAACTCCTTGACAGCATTAGATCGGGTTAGGATTATTCTTGCATTCACGAGGTTTACCCACTATTGAGGCGTTTACTCCATCAGACGTCCTCGATGCACATCCATTAACATCAGCTGACTTATTTCTTTGAGCTGATCTGTCATCACAGCTCCCGAGCTAGCGTATCTAATTCCGCTTAAGCCGGTGCCAGGGGTCGCGTGAACATTCCAAAGTCTCCCAACACTCCCAGTCTCTTCCAACATCTGCAATAAAAGCGCGGCTGAGATACTAAGGCTACATCCAGCGTATTCTCGGGCCTGAATGTGATCTGCTTAGTGAAGCTTCCCTGTAGACTCATATGGTTGCTCTTTATTCGCCAGACGTCGTCAATTTCCCCCTCCTCTTGCATATCGCTCCAATTTAGAGTAATTGAATACTTTGGTGGCAATAGAATTAGTATACTTATATAAAACGCAAGGGGATTCTGTGAACTTAAAATGGTTTGGTACAGTGCACCGTACCTCTTGATCATTCAGGATTCGTGGAAAATTGATAATTTCCAGCCCTTTATCCAAGTAGTTGAGCCGGTCTTCGGATGTTTCGATCAAGTTCACTGGACGGTACAATCGAAGATACGCTGTATCTTGACAAACTTTAGTGATTGCGGCTGGTATAATAATTCTTGAAGACAAAGATCTTCGAATATCACTGGCTATTAGATTTAAAACTCCTTATAACGTATACAGGACTGTACGCAAGTTATTTATACCGTTGGGTGTGTTAGTTCAACGCACTCTTAAACTTTCTCTAACCATAGCTGCGATGTCTCCCTGGGGAACTCCGCAGTACTCGAGACCATACTCTGGCATTCATTCAATGTGACACTGTATCGAGTTGATAACATTGTTTTTTTTCAAATGTTGTAATATATTTGCCATTTAGGACAAGACAAAAGAATCGATGTTTTTATTCCGGTTTCTATGGAAACGGGGAAATGTTATCATACATTCCTTATACATATACGTTTAGCAGCGAAAGCCGGCATTGATGTAATCACAAACTTACAGGAGATCTCTGGTGATCTTCAGACCGTAATTTTCAGTAGATGAAGTCACGGTGACGTCTTAATAATCAAATAATTTCACTAGCTGACATTTTCTGAAACGTTAACAATGTACAACACTGAAAAGATACAATTCTGACACGTATATCTCTGGAACGGCTCATCGATTGCTATTTACCACATATATCAATATTTGTGTGACAATTTATGAAGTCATGACGCCATTATGACGTCATTAGAGCTTCCTATTCATCACATAGTGTGGAGTTCAGGTTTTTCTGAGCTAGTGCACCCATGCTGTCTTTGTGTGCAAAAATGGTGTTTTTGTCCGGCGTGTAACTATTATTTCGCTATCACACCCTACTACATGGGTTAATTGAGACTGGTGACCATGATGGGACCAAGAAATCTGCCTTTTGACATTTTGTTTCATCGCATTATATTTACCTCAAAACTAGCCTGACGAGGAGAACGATTTGAGGAAATAAAATATATCTGTACTCCCTACTGCAGTTTCAATCACGTCTCATCCAGGTCGAATAGATTACTCGTGCTCTACAATGTTGCCATAAACCACGGCAGGTGATAAAAAACAAATCCTGCTTACATACGGAATTAAGGCACAGCGTACGAATTTCTTTGCTGCACACAAGAAACGATGTTTTTTCTTTCAGTACAAGTTTGTGCAGGCTTTTTTATAGAGAGTATGTCGACCAGTCTGTTTACTGCATGTAAATGAAGAGGCTATAACCACCAGAGAATGAAATTGTAGTTCCTACTCAGGGTTGTTTTCTTTGTGTCACTGGGAATTAGGTATAGACAGTTTCAGTAAATTTATCACTTGTAAAAAATACGTTGCATATATAAGGAAATAACCTCCAAGAGTAGGCATCGATGAACGATACACCACAGCCTTTAGAACAGATGTCTGTTGCAATATTTCACTACAATAGTGCCGCAATTTTAATAATTTCATCTTCATGTTTCAGTATGAAAATAACGACTGAAACTAGTCTGTACGATTCCAAACCATATCTAATTACATACTGTTCAAGCTCCATCTTCAATCTTCATCGTATGACAAAAATTAAAACCACACAACATTCGTGTTTATATAATGAACAGTCTTAAACGAAGCAGAGGTTCCATTTAAGTTGAACTCTCGTTATTTCAACTTTGACTTTAGTTTCAGTTCTACTGGAATCGGAGAATAATTAATTGTGTAGCAAAGTCTTTATTGAGAATTACTGGACGGTGATATCGA
Organism: Hanleya hanleyi; assembly: GCA_036873755.1. Taxonomy (NCBI): domain Eukaryota; kingdom Metazoa; phylum Mollusca; class Polyplacophora; order Lepidopleurida; family Hanleyidae; genus Hanleya; species Hanleya hanleyi. The sequence continues at coordinate 18,831 of JAVTVY010001437.1, forward strand.
TTTGTATTTGCCGAAATTCTGGACCGTATGATGCAGACCATGTTTTTTCTATCACTTTTGCTATCATAACTGATTTGAACCATGTACTCGAGTGGTGTAGATTGTGGAAGTTCAGATTGAATATTTTAAAATACCTTGCCATCAATTTTACGTTGAAGAGAATTAAGACAGATTTCACGTATACAATAGATGATATTCCTTTACAAAATATTTAAGAAGTTAAGGACCTGGGAATTATTCTGTCAGATAACTTGAATTTTAAATCCAACACTGAATCCGTGATAAGCAAGGCACGTAAAATGTACGGATTTCCGAGAAGGAACTGTCAATCCTTTAACAATGTAGCTACCATAAAATCTTTGTACATTTCTCTGGTGAGGAGCAGAATAGAATATGCTTGCGAAGTTTGGTCGCCCAGTCAGAAAACGCTGGTGTCCAGCGGAATTTCTTATAATTTTTATGTTTTAAGTCTTTTACTAATTATAACTCTTTTTCCTATGAATCTTTATGTAAATAATTTAGACTTCCATCATTAGAAAATAGACGTATGTATTACGACTTGACATTTCTACACAAATGTGTCAACAGTCATTTTAATTGTATATATCTCACCAGCAGGGTAACATACAGAGTCCCGAGGAGCAATACTCGTCAGAAATGTACTTTTTATCGGCCGTCATCTCGTGTCTCTACGACAACACAGTATTTTAATCCTGGCTCAGAATGCTTTTAACCAGCTTCAGTCGACATCGGTCTTGGATATTTTTACTTCGCTGAATTCTTTTAAATTACGGTGCAAATCTATACTTTTCTGATATATCTTTTAAGACACGCTTTGTTTATATTCTCTTATATTGGATTCTTTCGTAATTATGGGAGGTGATAATGTAACCTTTTATGTATTTTAAGCCCATGTAAATTTAATATGCCATTAGTTATTGATAATCTTATTAATTTTTATGAATTTAATGTTGTATTGTAGCGTCTCTGCTACTGGGACCTATGGACCTGTTGAGATTGATGTGAACTAAACATAAACAAAAACAAACAAAAACAAATATTTGAAGACAATGATATTGGTATCCAGCTAACAGCAGAAATGAATCCTAGCAGAAATGAAAAAACAACAATCAGCTGACAATGCTATCCGTCGATTTTGACGACACTTCCGGAGGTGTTTCAGGCGGGAATAAGACAATCCATCCAACAACTATAGGTATAATATCTATCAGAAAACCACGTGTATCATCACGGTCATTGACTTCTTGATTTCGAACGAGTCGTTCTATACAAATCAGATCAGGTTTCTTTCTTTGTCTTTTTTAGCGTTTAACTGAAACGGGAATTACACGTATCAGAGAGAGTGAATAGGATTTAACGTCGCTTTCAACATTGTTTCGGTCATATCGCGACGTACCAACCAAGTTGCGTTCCTGCTACTTCAAAGAAGAAATCTTTGAAGCAGCATGGACCCAGACACCCTCCATCCACCCCTTAAAACACCGAGGACACTACACAAGACACAGACAGAACGTTTACACGGTGTTGTAAAGACACGTGATATTACAGAGCTAGATATCACATTATCAAGTTACTCTTGCTTCTCAGCAAAATGAAGCAACATGCAGGAACCCGTGCCCACCCAACTACCCGCCACGTATCAGAGAGAGAGAGAGAGAGAGAGAGGGACAAACAAGCACGAATCAAGGAAATTCCACAGCGTGGAAGAATTCCAGCTTTTTCTGCAGGTTTCATTGAATATGTACGATGGGCTACATATCTGTTTGAATAGAAACTCTAAGTAGATAAATGCCACGATAAACCAGATATGTTTTGACATTACGTATATTCTTGATATTCAAGGATGGAATGGGTTCATGTCAGTACATCATAATTACTGACTTCGTCAACGTATCTGTCCAACATATTCCAACATATAGTTTCGGTGGTTTGAAATTCAACTAAAAACAATTGTGCAAATAGTAAAGTGGGAAATATAACATTGTTCAGTTGTATATTTTATTTATTTTTGTGATTTTCTCTCAGCGGAGTAAAAAACAAATTACCATGGACCGTAAAGTGTCATGCCTAATTTTTCTTTTCGAGTTTTCTCCACGCTATCTTTTTTTGAATCGAATATGTTACCATGCACACTGTACCATGAATTAAACATCGATTCAAATCAGCATGTCGGAGATATCAGATTTGTTAATTCACCGATAAGGTAACGGAGCAAGCTCAAGTAAATATTTGACATTTTTGTTGCATTTACCTGTGAGCAGGTTGAAGCAGCCCTCTCCTTGCACACCATATTCATCCGTTAGAAGTTGAGTACAGGTAATTTTTTAGTAAAATGAAAAACAACGTTGGTCCAGTTATGTAATTCATACGTCGTGAATTAACCACTAAATAAGAAATCGTCTTCTATATTAAACCTTGCAAATACATTCCTATTAAGGTTTACATCCAATCGAAGAGGCATCACGGAAAGGCTTTTTGAGGAATATTGGAAACCTAAATGGCTGTCAGAGCCCACCATATAAACACCTACTTCAAATGCTCGTTACTAGTTTGAAAACAAACAGCAAACATAAATTAAACATACTTTTGGACAATGACGTATTCATTACTTCATTTGCAGCTTACTATTTTTTAAGGTTTGCTTCCATCTCAAATACCAAACGCTATGTTGACGATCTTCAAGCGTTGAATAATCCATGAGACACATACACCCACCTTATCTAGATTTGAAGAAAACCATAAAATGAAGCATCATGTTAGACCCATATCTTCATAAACACGAAAACGGCTTTATGATTTTCACTCCACAAGAGAGAAGATTGCAAATTCGACATAGTTAACTATCCATCTATGACTAGTAATATTGCAGTAGGTCCTGCATTTTGAGAATATATATCTCGCGTAGTGGCGTTTGCATCTGAAAACGATGAAACAGTGGCGTTTGCATATGAAAACGATGAAGCTTGTGGATATTTCCGCTCACATATGAGCAGTGACAATTAAAACGTGACTGATCATGGGGAACAACCATAATATGGAATATGACTGGGAGATCATATGGACAAAAAAGTACCAGTGATACAGCTGTGTGAAGTGAATTGACGAGAGAATACAAGCGTGATATTCGAAATTCAGTTCCCAATCTGCGAGTACATTCACCATGATTTTTCCGTATCACTCAAAACTATTGGCCAATGTCTTGTAAGATACTAGCTAAAATTCATAGCACTAGTACCGATACTAAAGCTCGGCCGAAAAATCCGATGGAAGGCGCTTTCAAAGCCCCATCTCCAAATTTTCAAAATCCAAAGAGCTTGAATTGCTATCCATTGCAGACATTGGGACGCAACTGAGTGACTTTTACAGGTAAACTTTTTACAATGTGCCACACAATGTGACTTTTGGCAGCATCGTTGAAATTGCCTAGGATTACAGCAACAACAACAACAACGAGTTAGAAGGCGAACAGCTTGGAACTGTACAACAGTTCGGTAAGCCTTGAATCCATAGTTTCAAGTCAACTGAAATTGTATGTCCGTTAGTCCGACGGTCAGAAATGCGTTTAGAATTTCTCAGTAAGCATTTGTGACATATATAATCATTTCCTCCGCGGATATAATATTTCCTCCGCGGATATAATCATTTCCTCCGCAGATATAATATTTCCTCCGCGGATATAACATTTCCTCCGCGTATATAACATTTCCTCCGCGGATATAATCATTTCCTCCGCGGATATAATCATTTCCTCCGCGGATATAATCATTTCCAAATAGAAGAAAAACAGGAAATCGAAAGAAAACGACAATGGTCCTAATGGACCACCGTAATGGGTGCCACGTGTAAGAAAAAACTCATCGTTTGCAGTTGATAGAAACATTGTTGAGAGGGAAATGCAACTCGAGAATGATGTTTCTGTTTTGCCCGAGGCAACGGAGAAAACAAAAATACACCGGCGCGCTTCATTGTTACAATTGCTTCTGAGAAATGGTGCTTCTGAGAACTATGCCGGTATTTTTTTTGTAACTTTTAATGCATCTCATTTGTCTCTTGTTAATGTAATTTCCTTGTTCCTTGTTCTCCAAGCACAAAAAAGCATTTGTGACAAAAATATTGCTCGAATCAGAATGGATGCGAAAGTTATTTATTTACGTCGTCTAAGTATTGAATGTCGGATTGGATGTCTCGTATTTACGGATATTACACCAATGTTTGAATACAACAATTGGTACATATTTAAACAGTTTGTTCAAATCTTCCTGGTCGATCGACCAAAATATCTTGACAAATATTGTTTTTCACCCGAAGAGCTTTCTGTTTGAAGAATTTAATGTTGGGGCGACGATTTACTTCGTAGAAATAACATTGAGGAAGAAAAATTCCCATTGGCCAATATAAATGTTAATAATTCTGACGGTACTTGTTTACCATTTCCGAGGCAGTATATATAGAGAGAAGCGGGGATCAAGAGCTCAAACAACTGCCTGATAATCCAGCGAAGTGGCTGAACTACTGTTGAAGGATCGAGGTATTCCAACACGGTCAAAACTTCGAACAACAGAGGTGAGAACAACAGAGGTGAGAATGGTCACAAGATGTTTCTTATGGCTTATATTTCACAAAATGTGAAGAATCTTGTGATGAAAGGTATTTTTGAAATAATTTCAAGTGAAGTACAATTTCAACGGCGGACTTGCGCTATAATTCAATTTACTCCCTGGTCAACATTTTCTTGCCTTGATGGCAGCGGGCGGTGTACCAACACGTGGAGGACCACACGAGCTTCGGTTCATCAATCGGGGCGCTTTGCATTTTCTTCAGCGCAGAATATATGTTTTAGTCGAGGATAACTTCGATCTGAAGTTATTATAAATGTAAGCTTATTGGTCCTTACTTGGAAGAGTGGGAATATTTGATCCATCTTATCATATTTACACCAGTTATTAATAGTTATAAAACCCACCCACTTTAAAAACATAGACGAGAGATCATGAGAACGAACTGAAGCTTACGCGTTGACCCACGTGCCAGTGCACCTGTCGCTGCCTTTGGGGCAAGATAGCATTGTCCAAGGATTAATGTGGAAAGGCCGGATTGAACTGCAACACATAAAAGGGAAATGTGTTAAATCTAATCACTCTAGTTCTCATTGTTAATATGGCTTCAACTTTTAGTAAAGTCGAATTATTACCTCAGTTGACAAATCTATGCAATAGGCATAATTAATTTGTCATGATTTTCTTCATCTGGAATTTCAGATGAATGTCTTTGCCTTGATTGTGACTTTGTGTGTGGCTGCATCCACAGCCGATAACCAGGTAAGTGTTTGATTAAAAGACAACTATAATCTGAAGACTGAACAGTTTGTTTTAGTCAGCCATCTGATTTGAAGCTTTTAGATCTACACAATGGCTACCACTCTCTCCTGATACCCATAATCAATTTTCTCGCGGACAAGCAGTCGTGCTGAATGTGGCGTTCCCGATTATCGGTCTCACAGGTAGTACCCGATCGGGCGTGACCCGCTCGGAGCCTCGCCTGCATGTCTGAGCAGTGGATTTTCGATTCTCCCTATGCTACAACATGGGGCGTGTTTTTAATCAGTAATAACGCGCCTGTTTGGAGAAAAGGTCATTATATTTATCCTAATGAATAGTTTGGCAAGTTTAAGTTCAAAATTTTGTCTGATATTGCTAGTAAGAAATATTGCTCTACGTTGGAGCATATGGAAAACCGATAATTAATACCATAAAATCCACATGCGAAGCTCAGAGCGGGTCACGCCTCACTGCCCACTCCATCCGGGTTCCGGTTAGAAACACAGGGTGTCTGTAATTTCGTTATTCCCTTGCACATTTCTTTTCCGACCAGTAACTTGAGAACTCTTGCACCGATCGACTTCAAACTTGGAGAGTGTCTTGACATTGGTGAGAGGACGGACGGAATTGCTTTACAGTTACCTGCGTATCCCAAGATGAATCTTAATATTCCAATTAAAATTTTATTTAGAACAATTCATATTCTTCATAACAAAAAAGGAACATGGTCACTGTGGGATGTATGACTCACCAGAGAGATCTCCATTTTCAAAACCATACTGTTAGTCAATGATTTTCGACCAAAAATATCGACCACAGAGGTCCACGTACCCCACCAGCAGCACCAGCAACGAGGGTCGATGTTTTTTATTTGTCACAAGCAAAGTTCTCTGGTAGAGTTCTTCAAAACTGTTATGAAATTCAGTAAAATATATCCCATATCATTCCGTGGGATCGGCTTACAGCTAATGCGCTCATTAGAGCTTCGAACATGGCTTGCATACAGCCCAGTGTGCGTTACCGCTGGGAGAGATATACAACGATCTGCGTCTTCAGGAAATATAATATCACCTTCAATTACTAAAGTTTGTCAAGATATAGTATTTTCGATTCTGTCGTTCAGTGAACATAATCGAACATCCCATGGTCAGCTTTTCTTGAAACTCAACTACTTGGATAAAAGACTGGGCATAATTAATTCACCACGAATCCGGACTGATACTGAGGCACACAACGCTGTACCAAACTAGTTTAGTTCACATAACCCACTTGCGTTTCATATGAGTATACTAAATTTAGTCACCAAAATATTTAATTACTGTAATGCTGTCAAGGAGTTTGAATGAAACTTGTATTTGGGTTATAGTTGTGAATGCGAATCGTCGATCTTTGTCTATACACCATGCAGACCATGCATATTGTGTCTGGTTACCTCGATATAGTGAGTGATGGAAACTTATTAATAACACTTCTGATTACGAGACCTAAATACAGAGAGCAGAGAAGAATAAACTTGAAGACTGACCAGAAGATAATCCTAACTGCACTTGAACAATATGTTATTGAGCGATCAAAGCGAGAACAAGTTGAACCTACAGTACTCGCAGATTGGCTGGACCACTCCAAGAACAAGGTCGTTAAAACAATCCACACTGACGGAAGTACCCTTTAACTCGCAGGAAGTTCTAGCAAATCTCCAGAGGAAATTCGTCATTGTTCAAGCAGACAAAGCTCCAAATAAACAATATTTATATGTAAATATTACCATTACCAGGTACTGGTTAAAGAATTGAGTAAATGCACACCACCATCAAATACGTCTAATTAATAAATAATGTTTTGATAGGCGTGCTCAATTTTACGCACGGTTAACGTGGGAAAGTTTATATTTTAGGGCAAGGGCGAAGCCTTTCGTTATAATCTGTGTTGATAATGAATTTGAGTAGTGCAATAAAATAGAAATAATGTTTTCACAGGCGTGCTCAACGGTTATTTTACGCACGGTTAGTGTGGGAAAGTTTATATTTTAGGGCAAGGGCGAAGCCCTAAAATTTATAAAATTTTTCCACACTAACACTAATATTTTTGTTAAAAAAGCTCGTCAACTGATGTTAGCACGATGCGCCCGTTTCGGTTGGCATCGTGCCAATGTCATAGAACAGTTTATGTGATCTCTCATGGAGAGTTATTGTGTGAGTTGAGCCAGGCTATGTGGAACATACTTGGGTTTAGGTCTATTTGTGTCGCTCTGATAATCAATTTCACGATGAAAACAGCAGCTAAACTTAAGAAATTCCATCTTGCGATTTATTTGTGTGTTTATTCGATTGTATGAAGCAGACGATCCCTTCCACTCCGGCCTTATAAAATAGAATCTCTCAATAAACACCTGCATTTGGCAAATGTACATTTTACCAACTGTGCTAAAACACTTAATAATTACACGGTTAGCAAGTTGTTATAGACACAAGAGTTATAGAATTACTCCCAAACTGCATGTACTCTAGAAGATTTATTTAACAACCAAAAAACTTTTTTCAAGGACAGAGGTATTTGTCTTCCAACCACTCATAACGATATACCAAAAGTGTACTTGAATCCTAAAATGCATAGATCACCATAGAAATCTAGATTCATAGCTGGTCCTAGAAGCAGCACCACCAAGCTTATTTCAATCATTTTGACCCGAGCCCTTCGGGCGGTAAAAGAATTATGGGAAAGGTATTGCGCTACGTTGAATGTATTTGAATATTGAACAATTCAAAATATCTTATGGAAGAACTTGAAGCTACATGTAAATGTGACATAACGTACAGACATGTACCCACATGGGATTTCTCGACCCTATACCACAATCCCTCATCAGGGCCTTATTGACTGGCTGAGTTCATTACTAGTATCTGTGTTCAATTATAATGATTGCCGATATATTAATGTCAGAAACCATAAAGCATTCTTTGGCTCTACTACATACAAGCAATATCATTCACGAGATGTTTCTTTTTTGATAAAGTTGCTTGAATTTCTCATTAATGAAATCTATATAAAATTTGGCAGCACAATATATCAGCACGCATATAGGTATTCCAATGGGTGCTAATTGTTCATCCCTTTGGCTGACCTATATCTGTTTTCTGTGAATACGATTATATGCAGCCGCTTTCAAAAACCGGTCATTTCAAAGCCCGTTCCTTCACTTTTACCAAACGCTATATATACGATCTTCTCGCTGTGGATAATCGCTATATAAATGGCGCAGTGGAGGATATATATCCACCTTCATTAGATTCGAAGGAAACTACAGATTGCCCTATAAAAATGAAGCGGGCCTTCTCTTCCGTCGACTTTACCACAAAGAGATGATTAAAATTTCGACATCGTAAACCATCCCTTTCTGGACAGCAATATTCGAGCGAGACTTGCGTACACTTTTCTGGCTTACTGGCATTTGCTAGATCCTCTGTGTTAAATGTGGCGATTTTAATCAACGTCACTAAAAATATTTTGAGAAACTTATACAACAGGGGTATACCACCAAGCGCCTCCACTCAAAGTTTCTCAAATTTGGCGATACATATCGCATGCTGATAATACGAGCGTAGCGTGCAAGATTTATGGCATTACGTTTCGTACGTTGTCTCTACACTGTTATAAATTACCGTTATTTCACGGTAAATGTATGTTGGAGTTTACAGTACATTCAATCGTAAACACATTAATCTGTAAATTGAACTGTGATATTTCAGTTGACATCAACAGGAATGGGTAAACTGCGCACACACGTAACATAAAATTCTTGTTTTCTCTGAAAGGAGGTTGATATCTTTGCACACGAAACGCTCAGTTGCAGGAAACTTTCGACACCTGCGTTGTACGATACAGCATTCAGAGCATTATCAGAACACGCGCTGAGACGGACGCAGCGGCTAACTTTAATTTTCGGTCTATAGTACGGTTTGGTTTTGGTTTTATCCATCTTCACATTTCAAGCTAAATACTACACTAACGTTCCGTCATTTAGTGTTCGACTTGCATATGCGAAGATGGGTTTTAACTGACTTGGGAGTTGTATCCTACTATTCGTGTAATAATTGCACAAATTCGTTCGTGATTATTTACGAAGCTTGTGGTGGTCGCATTTGTAAACACGAAGAGCAATGACCATTTCGGCCTTCCAGTGACCTACGTTGCCGAGGAACCGATAATTGTAGACAATGGTGCCACGTAATTGTGGTGTTTAAAGAATGTTAAAACAACGGTAATTGTAAATTATAGGGCTACCCAAATTTTACAGTTGAATGCCTGTCAATAAACGTTAATTATAAAATACGGTGCAACATTTTACAGTTCAAAGCCTGTTAAAACACGGTAATTGTAAACTACGGTGCAACGTAATTTTACAGTTGAATGTACTGGCACCTTTTCTGCCAGTACATTTAACTGTGAATTTACGGTGTGATTTATAACAGTGTAATTCCGCTTAACCCGGGGCTAGGGGCCGTATGAACTCATGTACTTCAACATCCTCATCAAAGCGTGACTGAGAAACAGCATTCTCTAGATGACGACTTTGCAACGAAATCATATGGATTAAGAATATACCGATCAGTGATACTGATTTGATATGTTGGGAACATCATGATGTTTTACTGACATCATTAAAAACTGTTGACAGCTTCTCTCTTGTAGGACACTAGCCTATGTTTATGTATACTATGATTGTTGTTTTAGTTTAGTGCTCATGAGAATAATCGAATGTTAAAGTTCAAATACCTGTATTGACAGTATACACGAAGAAGGTTTACACCCAGGAATAGTAGATATATTAACGAGAAGCAAAACAAATGCACGCACAACATGATTTATGTATACCAGTGACTCTGTTATACAACCAAAAAATAGAAAGAAGTGTCAATTTCAATGTTTATCAATTTCTGTTGATTAAAATGTTCGTTTAACAAGAAATTATGCAAATAAGTAGGCCTATCACAAAAACACCATGAAAATGTCGGATCGTCCATAAATCAATATCTCCGTGATCATGTACGAGACATTGGCATTGTCCGAGACCCAGATAAATATTTTGGACTAGCGAATGACACGTACGCTAGATGGGGAATTGAAATACAATTTGAAGGAGGAAACAATACAAAGAAATTATTCAATCAGGTGAAAACATGAAAATCGCTTAACGGAACGGATTAGTCACCATGCCGCGGCGAAGATCTTTTGTATGCATGTTATATGCTAGATCAGAGAATGATGTCATTTTATTTGAAAAGATAAACACAATACCCAGAATTATTCTAATGACGAGTTATCTGAATTATGCGTTATCATATATGCAGAGACAAAACATGCCCCCAATAAGCAGGCTATAAGAAGATACGCAGAATCGTAACGCCTTTAATCCAGGGGAATTAGACTTAGCTTGTATTCTTCGAGAATATCTTTGAACCATGTGTTGGTATTTTTTCTTATTTTCCAGACGGTGAAAGTGGGATACAATGAAGGCGATCGACACGTTGTGGAGACGATCACTATCGAGGGTGATAAAAAACGAGAGGAGCACAGAAGTTATTTCAAAGAAGATGACCTGGAACGGGAACACGTAGCCATTAAAGATTTCACTACGGTATTGTCATGCCAGTTTTTTTTTAAATTAGGCTTCCCTATGGATGCCTCCTGGTTTTCTCAGTTTCTACTTTTCTTATTCTTCCGCTTCTTCTTTTGCCCACTTTTCTTTTCCGTCGAATAACTTTCGGATGCCAATGTCATTCCACTTAAAATTGGTGGTGCTTCTTGCTACTGTCTAGGAGAAGACACCTATTGTTTTGAATCCTGCCCGAAACTGAGAACAGTTTTTTCCCTCATATGCAAATTTCCCTTTTGTTCATTTTGTTTCCGTCGGATAACTTGCGACAAATTTCGCCAATTAACCTCAAAGTTGTTGTGTATATTGCTCCTGCCTAGGGGAAGACATCTATTATTTTTCAGCACTGTCAGAAACTGGAAACTTGTACTCTTTCTACAATATCTCTAAATTTGTTTTTACCTGAATCTATGGTAAAGTGGCTGTCTCTGTTATCGTGCCGTTTCGCCTGTAGGTGGCGCCACCTTGGAGCCGAATTAAATTTGCATTTCCGGACAATAACTTTTGAAAAGTTAAACAGATTCGTACCAAGTAGGTATCGTCTATCAGATTCTCACTAAGGATTGTTTTCCGTGTTGATCTGCCTGTAGGTGATGGCACCTGGCGACAAGATAAGAAATGCGTTTCCGGACAATAGCTTTTGTAAACCTGAACGGATATTTTCCAATTCGGTATGTGGGTAGTGAAGTTCCTGCTTGGGAATGTTTCGATTAGCCTATGGTTGGCGCCACCTGACTGTCATGTTCTAATTTCGTTTCCTAAGGTTTATACTGTTACTATCTTCACAATTAATGAAGGTTTCCTTTGATTAATGTGCAAAGGGGATGCTTCCTCAATCGTATTCGGTCAACTGTATCTAATTTAAAATGCGACCAGGCTGTTGAATTTTCCAACTTATAAAAGACGGTTTTGTTCAATTTATTAATCCTGTGATTCAAACCTCATAGGGGAGTTAAAATGATGCGACGCGACACTTTATCACAACACAGAGTAAATTCTTACTATTCTGTAAGTGCATTCAGTACATATTCACAGTTGTGATTATCATACACTACACTGTTATAAATTACCGTTATTTCACAGTAAATGTATGTAGGAATTTACAGTACATTTAATCGTAAACACATTAATCTGTAAATGAACTGTGATATTTCAGTTGACATCACCTGAAATGGGTAAACTGCGCACAAACGTAACATAAAATTCCTGTTTTCTCTGGAAGGAGGTTGATAACTTTGCACACGAAACGCCAAGTTGCAGGAAACATCCACATCTGCATTGCAAGATTTAACATTCGGAGCACTTTCAGAACCATCTTTACGACGTCAAGGTTTCTATTTGTGAGCCAAAGGCTATTATAGAGATACCCCTGGTTTTTGCGAGGATGTTTCAGGACACGCACTGGAAGGGGCGCGGCAGCCAGCTTTAATTGTCGGACTATAATACTGTTTGGATTTGGTTCTGGTTTTATCGGGCTTGGAGGTGTGCCCAACTTATAAATTCGTGCAATAATTTCACAGATTTCTTCGTGATTATATTCGAAACTTGTGGTCACCGCATTTGTAAACACGAAGAGCTGAAATACGCGAACGAGCAATGGCCATATCGGCCTTCCAGTGACTTACGTTTCCGCAGAAACGATAATTGTAGACAACGGTGCCATATAATTATACAATTTAAAGGATGTAGAAAAAAGACGGTATTTGTAAATTACAGTCCAACCTAATTTACAGTTGAATGCCTGTCAATAAACGGTAATTATAAAATACGGTGCAACATTTTACATTTTAAAGCCTGTTAAAAAGCGGTAATTTTAAAATACGGCGCAACGTAATTTTACAGTTGAATGTAGTGGCACCTTTTCCGCCAGTCCATTTAACTGTGAATTTACGGTGTGATTTATAACAGTGTAGATATACACGAACCGGAAGGGGAAATCGCAATTTGAGTAAAATAATGAACCCATAGATGAATTTTGGTATAAAAACGTCTCAGATATGCCAGCAACTAGTCCATGTTAATTATTGTATCCACTGGTCACACATTTCATGGCGATGGTGCTTAGTTGAGAAGATTTTCTGGCGATTTTTGTCGATTTGAAATCCGACAACCGATATAGCCGTCGCTGTACACAAATGTGCTTCGAGTCAGTAATCGGGAAAACAGTCATTTACCAAGTCGCCGAAATGAGGGCTCTCCTGTTCGGAGGCAATCATGTAATAACTTTCAAAATACGAACAAATTTCCAGTAAATATTTTTACATAGGTGTTTGTGCCTACCTACTTCATGTCAAAATATTCAAACAGCTATAATTATCAATCATATATGGCAAATATGTGATGATCGTGTAGAATGACGGCTTCACGATAACATTATCCTCTCTCCCCACCTGCAGGTATCATATGTTCTCTATTTTTATAGGGTTTGATCGTATCATACATATCTGATGACGAGAACTGTTACCTCCGAGAACTGGACGCTGGCGATGTGCCTGTGGACCTGAAAGTTTTCCAGACAAAGAAAGTAGAAAGAAACGATGGGGTACAGGATTCTAAACTCTTATAATTTTAACACTAGTTTGTATACTGCAAATGCTCTCATTTAACAGGGTCGTAAACGGGTTTTTGAAATTACACTTTCCTCTATATTTAACTTTTTCGTATACATTTCAGAATGGACTTTGAATATACATGTAGGTAAAATATGAGACCTTGAAGCAGAATGACATCTCGATGTAATGTTACGACAAATATGGTGACATTGAAAACGTAAAATAGCTTGGGTGAGTCTGTCATAGGCTAGCTATTAAAAACTCCTTGCTAAAATGTATACAACAGTGAAAAGACTGATGAAAGCTCAATTTTCAACGTCCATTGACGTTGTTTTACGTCACTTCGTCGACAGTTGGTTACGCTGGAATTTCATTTTCAGACAGGGCCTTCCCCACCCGGGTATATGACAAGGTTTTCTTCATAATATATACACGTGCTCGTCACCAGTTCTCTCACTTATGAATGAAGAGTGTCAGCTCGTATCCATATTGATGCAAGCAATAGTTGGAAAAGGACGAGGTAGCGGTTGAAAAGGACATGATACTACGTGGTGTATATATAACACATCTCAGTTGTGAGCGTTCAAGAGGAATATTGAGACAGGATTTTAATGGCACATAAAAGTAGTATTAACACAAGAATTTCCGTATTCTCACTTCTTCATTGTTTTCGATGACGTGTCGTTGGCGTTATTAAGTATGTTGACTGCTGCCGCTGAGCTGTATCCTTCACCACAAAATAATCTGGAAGCCGAAGAATATTCACTGAACCTATCTATTTTTTCAAAGGTTATCACGGGTCGACTTGTAGAGGAGGATATTCGTGAGTACAGAGTGGAGGACATTGAACCAACTAAGGTTCCAGAAGAAGTCCAAGAAATGTGCGGGAAACGAAAGATCAAACGTCTTTTTCCTGCTGAGGCGATTGAAGGTATTTGCGATGTTAACCATATGCGGCCTTGGGGAGGGGGGTGGGAGAGTGCCCATCTCCCTATATATTTTCGCTATCCCTGAGGCTAGAGGGCTAAAACTTACCACATTATATCTAAGCTCTGCTAGAAATTGTAACAAGCAGCCAGAGGATGCCAGGTCCCCCGCCAAAATGGCAGCAATATTTATAAGCGCTGTCGGTTTCAGAAGATATTCATGAGGATGGCAACAGCTACTTCACAGGCGTAAGAAGCAGAGGGGTCTTTCCACCTTCCCAGGTTTTGAGATCAACTCCGAATGGCTGACTGAATGTTGATTGCTACTGTAATATATTTTCTTTACCATGTAGCATGAAAATTATGTAACCGAAATGCAACCCCAAGAGACAACTCATGGCATATTATCTGCAAACTAAATTTGACAAGAATATGAAGGCATCCTCAACCTATTGTCCAGAAACCAAATTTAGACTTTGCCACAAGGAGTCACCACCTGTACATGTAGGTGCAAGCAGGCAAAACACAATCCCAAATGACATCTCATGTCATGGTATCGGCATATGAGCTTTGAGACTCTGAAGAAGGGTCCTCAAGTTATTGCCGGTATACTAGATGCCCACCGGTGTTCATGTTATTTGGGGCAGGTCACATATGAATACAAAATTTGAGAATAATCTGATGAGCAGTTGCCAAATTATTGCCCGGAAACAAATTTTTCCACCAGGAGACGCCACCTGTAGGCAGAAGCGGGAAAAATACAATCCCAAGGAACATGGTATCGTGAGGACATCTGCATACCAAATTTGAGAAGAATCCGATGAGGGTCCTCAAGTTATTGCCCAGAAACCAAATTTAGATTTTGATACCAGGTGACGCCACCTCTAGGCGCAAGTCAGTGAAATGCATTATCAAGCGACATCTTATGTCACGGTACATTCATACAAAATTTGAGAAGAATCCGATGGTCAGTTCTCAAGTTATAACCCGGAAACGAATTTGTGATGTTGCCACCAGGTGGCGCCATGAGCCGCAACGTTTCCGCAATCCGATGAGCCGCAACGTTTCTCATGTTACCCAGAAAGGTACATATGTAGGATATTTCAAAGAAATTCGACCAAGTGTTTCTAAGTTATCACTTGCAGCATGGAATAATGGAATGAACTCTAGTGGCGCCACCTCCGGGTGGATTTTGCTGAAATGCATCACCAACAGTGTTTG
>JAVTVY010001438.1:0-33021 GCA_036873755.1 Hanleya hanleyi
AAAAAGAAAGACTCAAGAAAAAACAGAATAAGAGAGAACAGAAGAAAAATAAGCGAAAAAGAAATCGAACAAATTGAAGACGTCATGCACTACGCTACCGCAATAGAAAGAAGACTGGCACCCAACACAGAATGCCAAGCAGCACAATATTTACGCTGCGTGGAATGCTGTAATCACTTCGCCAAATACGCCATTTTTCCCTGTGGGCATCAAGCCTTGTGTATAGCCTGTATACACCGACATGCCCGATTACCAGAGCTTCCGGACCATTACAACCCCCTAGTGTGTAAACTCATAGCGTTGACATGCCCGGTGTGTACTGTGAGAAGACAATCCCACCTGTCCCCAACGATGTAATCCCTTACATCTTCCAAAGGCCCTTTTCAGGGCCAACCCATCTTTCCGAAAGAGGAAACTTGTAAGCACAAAATAAAAAAAATAACACCAACTCCTGCACATGCACACATACCTAGGTAACAATAGGTAAATAACACATCAATTTCCAGGTTAAAAAGTCTTTTACCAAATTCACCTAGTCTAAATTTCCATGTTAAAATGATTGCGGCTATTTATAACATGAGAGTCGATGCTCATTGGTGGCCTACAAGGTGTCTACACCCAGGTCCGCGCGACCACCCTTCCTGGGTTAACTCACAATCCGCCGATTTTGCACCAAATTTGTCAATTCCTACGTTAAATGATTGCGTGTATTGATATAACATTGGGGTTGGCCCTGAAAAGGGTCGCATGTACAGCACTGGCGCCAGTGATGCATTCTGGGTGACGTCAGAATCCCTTCATTTTACACCAAATTCGCCTAGTCCAAATTCCCATGTTAAATGATTGCGTCTATTTATAACATGAGAATGGATGCTCATTGGTGGTCTACAAGGTGTCTACACCCAGGTCCGCGCCACCACCCTTCCTGGGTTAATTTACAATCCGCTCATTTTGCACAAAATTTTTGCATGGGTTAGCCCTAAAACACTGAGAAAAAAACCCCTGTGTGTTGGAAGTAAGGGGTTGGCCCTGAAAAGGGCCGTTGACGGGGGCAGGGATTGTTTTTTGGCGTTGGAGATTGGTAATACTATAGAATATAGAGGACATGATGTAGGACCTGTGATTTGAATTGAATGTGCCAAGTTAGAAGTTCTCTTTCGACAACAATTGGTTGGCCCTGAAAAGGGCCGTTGAAGTCAATTTGTTGACCCTGTTTTCTCCAGGGTGAGTTTTCCTGTCTACTCATATCGCTGACTGAAAAATAGCTGTACGGTTTCAACGTGTACCGGTGTTGTCCCTCATCGTGGTCAGAAATGGGCATGTCTTGCAGGAAATTGGCTGGTTGTATGGCGCCTATATCCACAAATTCTGGCTCTTGTTGTTGTTGTTCTTGTTCTTGTGGTGGAGATTCAGGATGCAATTCCTCCATTGCCTCTTTTAAATGGACCAACCAGGCCTCGTCGCTGACTGTTCTGGCGGTAATGATGAGGGCACGCAGAATGTTGGCTGCCTCCGGACTGAAATCATTGTCCACTTGTCTACTCCATTCACGGACTTGTCCCAACCAAAAATCTTTGACCGCCTTGATAATTTTGTTCTTTTCTCTCCTGGCCGCCACTATTTTCGCCACAGCTCCCGTCGTGGACATCTTCACCACCCTGACATTCCTCACTCCGTTGTTGTTGTTGGCCATTTCTTTCTTTCTTTCAATACGTCTTGTCAGTCTGGTGAAAGGTTTTGGAATGCCGCTCACCACGCTCCCGCTGGCTTTATACTGACATACAGGTGATTTTCATTGGCTGTTTCAACCTCGGTGATGCTGGCTTCATACGACTGTTCTGCTGGTGGATGTTGTCGGGTATAACTGATCGAACAGAATAAGACAGGGACATATGACCGTTCTCCTGGAGTCTGTTATAAATGACAGAACAGAACAAGACAGGGGCATATGGCTGTTCTGCTGGTGGATGATGTCTGATAAAACTGACAGAACAGAATAGGACAGGAACATATGACCGTTCTCCTGATGGATGTTGCCTGATAAAAGACAAACTTTTCCATGCAGTTTTGATGGTGGAAGATGTATAATATGAATGCGAGGAGGGACTATATTACCGTTCTCCTGGTGGATGTTGTCTGATATAAATGATAAAATATAGAATGATACCATTCTCCTGGTGGATGTTGTCTGTTATAGCTGATTGAACAGAATAAGACAGAGATAAATGACCGTTCTCCTGGTGGATGTTGCCTGATAATAGACCGACACATTTTCTAGTTTTGATGGTGGATGATGTATAATATGACTGCGAGTAGGGACTATATGAACTTTCTCCTGGTGGATGTTGTCTGATATAAATGATAAAATATAGAATGATACCGTTGACCTGGTAGATGTTGTCTGTTATAACTGACGGTACAAAAGAAGACATAGATAAATGACCGTTCTACTGGTGGATGCTGCCTGATAATAGACAGAAACTGTTTTTCAGTTTTGATGGTGGACGATGTATAATATGACTGCGAAGCGGGACTATATGACCGTTCTCATGATGGATGTTGTCTAGCTGATCGAACAGAATAAGATAGAGATATATGACCGTTCTCCTGGTGGATGTTGCCTCATATAAATGATAAAATATAGAATGATACCGTGCTCTGGGTGGATGTTGCATGATATATTTAGAAAAACAGGAAAATATGAGCGTTCTGCTGGTATATCTCTGATATACCCGAATAAGTAATCCTTCTGCTGGTGCGTGTTGCCTGATATAACTGATAGAAAAGAATAAGAAAGTGAAATATAACTGTTCTGCTGGTGGAGGTTGTCTGTTATAACTGATGGAATGAATAAGAAAGGGGCCGTTCTACTGGTGGATGCTGCCTGATAAAAGACAGAAACTTTTTTTCAGTTTTGATGGTGGACGATGTATAATATGACCGCGAAGAGGGACTATATGACCGTTCTCATCGTGGATGTTGTCTGTTATAGCTGATCGAACAGAATAAGATAGAGGCCGTTTTACTGGTGGATGTTGTCTAACAAAACTGACAGAAAAGAATAAGACATGGGCATATGACCGTTCTCCTGGTGGATGTAGTCTGTTATAACTGATCGATCGGAATAAGACAGGGGCACGACCGTTCTCCTGATGGCTGTTGTCTGATATAACTTACAGAACAGAATACGACCGGGACATATGACCGTTCTGCTGGTGGAGGATGTCCGACATAACTGACAGAACAGAATAAGCCAGAGATAAATGATCTTTGTGCTGGTGGATGTTGTCTGATATAATTGACAGAACAATAAGACAGGGACATAAGACCGTTCTACTGGTGTCTGTTATAAATGACAGAACAGAATAAGACGGGGACATAAGACCGTTCTACTGGTGGATGTTGTCTAACATAATTGACAGAACAGAATAAATCATGGACATATGACCGTTCTCCTGTTGGGTGTTGTCTGTTATAACTGATCGAACAAAATAAGACGTCCTGATGGATGTTGTCTGATTTAACTGACAGAACAGGATAAGACAGGGACATATGACCGTTCTCCTGGTGTCCGTTATAATAAGACAGGGACATATGGCTGTTCTGCTGGTGGATGACGTCTGATAAAACTGACAGAGCAGAATAGGACAGGAACATATGACCGTTCTCCTGATGGATGTTGCCTGATAAAAGACAAACTTTTTCAGTTTTGATGGTGGAAGATGTATAATATGACTGCGATGAGAGACTATATGACCTTTCTCCTGGTGGATGTTGTCTGATATAAATGATAAAATATAGAATGATACCGTTCCCCTGGTGGATGTTGTCTGTTACAGCTGATCGAACAGAATAAGACAGAGATAAATGACCGTTCTCATGGTGGATGTTGCCCGATAAAAGACAGACACTTTTCCAGTTTTGATGGTGGATGATGTATAATATGACTGCGAGGAGGGACTATATGACATTTCTCCTGGTTGATGTTGTCTGGTATAAATGATAAAATATAGAATGATACCGTTGACCTGGTGGATGTTGTCTGTTATAACTGACGATACAAAAGAAGACATAGATAAATGACCATTCTCCTGGTGGATGCTGCCTGATAAAAGACGGAAACCTTTGTTCAGTTTTGATGGTGGACGATGTATAATATGACTGCGAAGAGGGACTATATGACCGTTCTCATGGTGGATGTTGTCTGTTATAGCTGATCGAACAGAATAAGATAGAGATATATGACCGTTCTCCTGGTGGATGTTGCCTGATACAAATGATAAAATATAGAATGATACCGTGGTCTCGGTGGATGTTGCGTGATATATGTGGAAAAAAGGAAAATATGAGCGTTCTGCTGATATATCTCTGATATACCCCCAATAAGTAATCCTTCTGCTGGTGCGCGTTGCCTGATATAACTGATAGAAAAGAGTAAGGCAGTGAAATATAACTGTTCTCCTGGTGGATGTTGTCTGTTATAACTGATAGATCGGAATAAGACAGGGGCACGACCGTTCTCCTGGTGGATGTTGTCTGATATAACTTACAGAACAGAATACGACAGGGACATATGGCTGTTCTGCTACTGGATGATGTCCGATGTAACTGACAGAACAGAATAAGACCGAGATAAATGACAGATCTGCTGGTGGATTTTGTCTAAAATAACTGACAGAACAGTATAAGAAAGGGACATATGACCGTTCTCCTGGTGGATGTTGTCTGTTATGACTGATCGAACAGAATAAGACAAGGGCATATGACCGTTCTACTGGTGGATGTTGTCTAACATAACTGACAGAACAGAATAAGACATGGACATACGACCGTTCTGCTGGTGGGTGTTGTCTGATATAATTGACAGAACAATAAGACAGGGACATAAGACCGTTCTACTGGTGGATGTTGTCTAACATAATTGACAGAACAGAATAAATCATGGACATATGACCGTTCTCCTGTTGGGTGTTGTCTGTTATAACTGATCGAACAGAATAAGACATCCACTGACATAACAGAATAAGACAGGGACATATGGCTGTTCTGCTGGGGGATGATGTCTGATAAAACTGACAGAACAGAATAGGACAGGAACATATGACCGTTCTTCTGATGGATGTTACCTGATAAAAGACAAACTTTTCCAGTTTTGATGGTGGAAGATGTATAATATGACTGCGATGAGAGACTATATTACCGTTCTCCTGGTGGATGTTGTCTGATATAAATGATAAAATATAGAATGATACCATTCTCCTGGTGAATGTTGTCTGTTATAGCTGATTGAACAGAATAAGACAGAGATAAATGACCGTTCTCCTGGTGGATGTTGCCTGATAATAGACAGACACATTTTCTAGTTTTGATGGTGGATGATGTATAATATGACTGCGAGTAGGGACTATATGACCTTTCTCCTGGTGGATGTTGTCTGATATAAATGATAAAATATAGAACGATACCGTTGACCTGGTGGATGTTGTCTGTTATAACTGACGGTACAAAAGAAGACATAGATAAATGACCGTTCTCCTGGTGGATGCTGCCTGATAAAAGACGGAACCTTTTGTTCAGTTTTGATGGTGGACGATGTATAATATGACTGCGAAGCGGGACTATATGACCGTTCTCATGGTGGATGTTGTCTGTTATAGCTGATCGAACAGAATAAGATAGAGGCCGTTCTACTGGTGGATGTTGTCTAACATAACTGACAGAAAAGAATAAGACATGGGCATATGACCGTTCTCCTGGTGGATGTAGTCTGTTATAACTGATCGATCGGAATAAGACAGAGGCACGGCCGTTCTCCTGATGGCTGTTGTCTGATATAACTTACAGAACAGAATACGACAGGGACATATGACCGTTCTGCTGGTGGATGATGTCCGACATAACTGACAGAACAGAATAAGCCAAAGATAAATGACCTTTGTGCTGGTGGATGTTGTCTGATATAATTGACAGAACAATAAGACAGGGACATAAGACCGTTCTACTGGTGTCTGTTATAAATGACAGAACAGAATAAGACGGGGACATAAGACCGTTCTACTGGTGGATGTTGTCTAACATAATTGACAGAACAGAATAAATCATGGACATATGACCGTTCTCCTGTTGGGTGTTGTCTGTTATAACTGATCGAACAAAATAAGACGTCCTGATGGATGTTGTCTGATTTAACTGACAGAACAGGATAAGACAGGGACATATGACCGTTCTCCTGGTGTCCGTTATAATAAGACAGGGACATATGGCTGTTCTGCTGGTGGATGATGTCTGATAAAACTGACAGAGCAGAATAGGACAGGAACATATGACCGTTCTCCTGATGGATGTTGCCTGATAAAAGACAAACTTTTTCAGTTTTGATGGTGGAAGATGTATAATATGACTGCGATGAGAGACTATATGACCTTTCTCCTGGTGGATGTTGTCTGATATAAATGATAAAATATAGAATGATACCGTTCCCCTGGTGGATGTTGTCTGTTACAGCTGATCGAACAGAATAAGACAGAGATAAATGACCGTTCTCATGGTGGATGTTGCCCGATAAAAGACAGACACTTTTCCAGTTTTGATGGTGGATGATGTATAATATGACTGCGAGGAGGGACTATATGACATTTCTCCTGGTTGATGTTGTCTGGTATAAATGATAAAATATAGAATGATACCGTTGACCTGGTGGATGTTGTCTGTTTTAACTGACGATACAAAAGAAGACATAGATAAATGACCATTCTCCTGGTGGATGCTGCCTGATAAAAGACGGAAACCTTTGTTCAGTTTTGATGGTGGACGATGTATAATATGACTGCGAAGAGGGACTATATGACCGTTCTCATGGTGGATGTTGTCTGTTATAGCTGATCGAACAGAATAAGATAGAGATATATGGCCGTTCTCCTGGTGGATGTTGCCTGATATAAATGATAAAATATAGAATGATACCGTGGTCTCGGTGGATGTTGCGTGATATATGTGGAAAAAAGGAAAATATGAGCGTTCTGCTGATATATCTCTGATATACCCCCAATAAGTAATCCTTCTGCTGGTGCGCGTTGCCTGATATAACTGATAGAAAAGAGTAAGGCAGTGAAATATAACTGTTCTCCTGGTGGATGTTGTCTGTTATAACTGATAGATCGGAATAAGACAGGGGCACGACCGTTCTCCTGGTGGATGTTGTCTGATATAACTTACAGAACAGAATACGACAGGGACATATGGCTGTTCTGCTAGTGGATGATGGCCGATGTAACTGACAGAACAGAATAAGACCGAGATAAATGACAGATCTGCTGGTAGATTTTGTCTAAAATAACTGACAGAACAGTATAAGAAAGGGACATATGACCGTTCTCCTGGTGGATGTTGTCTGTTATGACTGATCGAACAGAATAAGACAAGGGCATATGACCGTTCTACTGGTGGATGTTGTCTAACATAACTGACAGAACAGAATAAGACATGGACATACGACCGTTCTGCTGGTGGGTGTTGTCTGATATAATTGACAGAACAATAAGACAGGGACATAAGACCGTTCTACTGGTGGATGTTGTCTAACATAATTGACAGAACAGAATAAATCATGGACATATGACCGTTCTCCTGTTGGGTGTTGTCTGTTATAACTGATCGAACAGAATAAGACATCCACTGACAGAACAGAATAAGACAGGGACATATGACCGTTCTCCTGGTGTCTGTTATAAATGACATAACAGAATAAGACAGGGACATATGGCTGTTCTGCTGGGGGATGATGTCTGATAAAACTGACAGAACAGAATAGGACAGGAACATATGACCGTTCTTCTGATGGATGTTACCTGATAAAAGACAAACTTTTCCAGTTTTGATGGTGGAAGATGTATAATATGACTGCGATGAGAGACTATATTACCGTTCTCCTGGTGGATGTTGTCTGATATAAATGATAAAATATAGAATGATACCATTCTCCTGGTGAATGTTGTCTGTTATAGCTGATTGAACAGAATAAGACAGAGATAAATGACCGTTCTCCTGGTGGATGTTGCCTGATAATAGACAGACACATTTTCTAGTTTTGATGGTGGATGATGTATAATATGACTGCGAGTAGGGACTATATGACCTTTCTCCTGGTGGATGTTGTCTGATATAAATGATAAAATATAGAACGATACCGTTGACCTGGTGGATGTTGTCTGTTATAACTGACGGTACAAAAGAAGACATAGATAAATGACCGTTCTCCTGGTGGATGCTGCCTGATAAAAGACGGAACCTTTTGTTCAATTTTGATGGTGGACGATGTATAATATGACTGCGAAGCGGGACTATATGACCGTTCTCATGGTGGATGTTGTCTGTTATAGCTGATCGAACAGAATAAGATAGAGATATATGACCGTTCTCCTGGTGGATGTTGCCTCATATAAATGATAAAATATAGAATGATACCGTGGTCTCGGTGGATGTTGCATGATATATGTGGAAAAAAGGAAAATATGAGCGTTCTGCTGATATATCTCTGATATACCCCCAATAAGTAATCCTTCTGCTGGTGCGTGTTGCCTGATATAACTGATAGAAAAGAATAAGAAAGGGACCGTTCTACTGGTGGATGTTGCCTAGCATAGCTGACAGAAAAGAATAAGACATGGACATATGACCGTTCTCCTGGTGGATGTTGTCTGTTATAACTGATAGATCGGAATAAGACAGGGGCACGACCGTTCTCCTGGTGGATGTTGTCTGATATAACTTACAGAACAGAATACGACAGGGACATATGGCTGTTCTGCTAGTGGATGATGTCCGATGTAACTGACAGAACAGAATAAGACCGAGATAAATGATAGATCTGCTGGTGGATTTTGTCTAATATAACTGACAGAACAGTATAAGAAAGGGACATATGACCGTTCTCCTGGTGGATGTTTTCTGTTATGACTGATCGAACAGAATAAGACAAGGGCATATGACCGTTCTACTGGTGGATGTTGTCTAACATAACTGACAGAACAGAATAAGACATGGACATATGACCGTTCTGCTGGTGGATGTTGTCTGATATAATTGACAGAACAATAAGACAGGGACATAAGACCGTTCTACTGGTGGATGTTGTCTAACATAAATGACAGAACAGAATAAATCATGGACATATGACCGTTCTCCTGTTGGGTGTTGTCTGTTATAACTGATCGAACAGAATAAGACATCCTGATGGATGTCTGATTTAACTGACAGAACAGAATAAGACAGGGACATATGACCGTTCTCCTGGTGTCTGTTATAAATGACATAACAGAATAAAACAGGGACATATGACCGTTCTCCTGGTGTCTGTTATAGCTGACAGAACAGAATAAGACAGGGGCTTTTGGCTGTTCTGCTGGTGGATGATGTCTGATAAAACTGACAGAACAGAATAAGACAGGGACATATGACCGTTCTCCTGGTGTCTGTTATAAATGAAATAACATAATAAGACAGGGACATATGACCGTTCTCCTGGTGTCTGTTATAGCTGACAAAACAGAATAAGACAGGGGCTTATGGCTGTTCTGCTGGTGGATGATGTCTGATAAAACTGACAGAACAGAATAAGACAGGGGGATATGATCGTTCTCCAGGTGGATGATGTCCGACATAACTGACAGAACAGAATAAGACAGGGGCCTATGACCGTACTGCTGGTGGATGATGCCGGACATAACTGACAGAACAGAATAAGACATGGGCATATGACCGTACTGCTGGTGGATGATGTCGGACATAACTGACAGAACAGAATAACACAGATAAATGACCTTTCTGCTGGTGGATGTTGTCTGATATATTTGACAGAACAATAAGACAGGAACATATGACCGTTCCCCTGGTGTCTGTTATAAATGACATAACAGAATAAGACAGGGACATATGACCGTTCTCCTGGTGTCTGTTATAGCTGACAGAACAGAATAAGACAGGGGCTTATGGCTGTTCTGCTGGTGGATGATGTCTGATAAAACTGACAGAACAGAATAAGACAGGGACATATGACCGTTCTCCTGGTGTCTGTTATAAATGACATAACAGAATAAGACAGGGACATATGACCGTTCTCCTGGTGTCTGTTATAGCTGACAGAACAGAATAAGACAGGGATATATGACCGTTCTCCTGGTTGATGTCTGATATAAATGATAAAATATAGAATGATACCGTGGTCTCGGTGGATGTTGCATGATATATGTGGAAAGAAAGGAAAATATGAGCGTTCTGCTGGTATATCTCTGATATACCCGAATAAGTTGTCCTGCTGCTGGTGTGTGTTGCCTGATATAACTGATAAAAAAGAATAGGACAGTGAAATATAACTGTTCTGCTGGTGGATGTTGTCTGTTATAACTGATCGAACAGAATAAGAAAGAGACCGTTCTACTGGTGGATGTTGTCTAGCATAACTGACAGAAAAGAATAAGACATGGACATATGACCGTTCTCCTGGTGGATGTAGTCTGTTATAACTGATAGACCGGAATAAGACAGGGGCACGACCGTTCTCCTGGTGGATGTTTTCTGATATAACTTACAGAACAGAATACGACAGGGACATATGGCTGTTCTGCTAGTGGATGATGTCCGATGTAACTGACAGAACAGAATAAGACCGAGACAAATGACAGATCTGCTGGTGGATTTTGTCTAATATAACTGACAGGTTATGAGACCTACATTCATTGGGAGTCTATTGTGGTGAAATTATGAAGCGATCAGTGAAATTTGAATTTTGCACCCAATTCACTGTTTTTGGGGCAATTTCATACTTCAGGACCTATGTTGTCTGCTTTGGAATGTAGAATAACATATAATATAGCCATTTTCCTGGTTCAAATCGGTTATGGACTGAGATCCAGCTTGGACAAATAAATATATCCCATTCACTTAGGTTTAAACAAAGGGCCATAACTCGTGAAAATATAACCGAAAACAGAGTAACTTCACGCTGCACACCTATGGGTCACTGACCACATGTCATGCAAATTTCATACTTGTTCATACAATATCCAGACTTACAAATCCCAATTCACAAAGATTTGAAGAAAAAAGGGCCATAACTCTTGGAAATATAGGCGAAATGTGGAGAAACTTCACGCTGCACAACTACAGGGCACTGACCATATATCCGGCAAATTTCATAATTGTGTATACAATATTAACCGAGATCCAGCCCGGACAAGTTCCAATTCACAAAGATTTGAAGAAAAAAGGGCCATAACTCTTGAAAATATATGCGAAACGCGGAGAAACTTCACGCTGCACAACTACAGGGCACTGACCACACATCCTGCAAATTTCATAATTGTCCATACAATATTAATCGAGATCCAGCCCGGACAAGTCCCAATTCATGGAGAATTCAGGAACAAAGGGCTATAACTCTTGAAAATATGAGCGAAACGTGGAGAATCTTTACGCTGCACAACTGTGGGTCACTAACCACATATCATGCAAATTTCACACTTGTCCATACAATATTAACCAAGATACAGCCCGGACAAGTCCCATTCACAGAGATTTCAGAAAAAAGGGCCATAACTCTTGAAAATTATACCGGAACTCGGAAAAAAACTCTACGCTGCACAACTACGAGCCACTGGCCACATTCTATGCAAGTTTCAATCCTGTCCATCAAATATTAACCGAGATATTGGCCGGACAAGATATTCGGACGGACGGACAGACGGACAGACGGACGGACAAAGCGATCGCTATATGCCCCCCCTCTAGTTAGAGGGGGGCATAATTATTGCATGTTATAGAGTGGGACATCACGATTTGTCAGCTCGAGACAATTGATGTGAAACGAGCGCGCAGCGCGAGTTGTACATCACTTGTCGAGAGCTGACAAATCGTGATCTCCCACACTATAACATGCAATAGTTGTTTTATTATACCGAATGTCCTATGTGAATAAAACGGAGACTTTATAATCATGTGAATGAGGTTGGTACGGTGAAATAAGCATATCGAGGTTAACACTGCGCGACCGTTGTTGATTTCAAAATGGTATCAAGATCGACTGTTCGATCTCGGCTTGTTTGTCGACTCAATCGCATAATTTGGATGAGTAACATTATGTACGTTTTTAAAAGATGCCAAATTTATTTCAGTCAATTACCAAATGACATTCACTAATTTCCATCACCAACGGGCCGACGTATACACACCAGGTCGACGAAGATACTCCCCGAAAACGAAGATTGATGTGTATGTTAGCGCGCGCATTATGAGAGGCAACTCTTGGTCTGGCAGATGTCGCCGTGGAATACTTTGTCATGTTCAACGCTCTGCGGTGAATAAACGAATAAATAAACATGAACAAATTCTATTCAACGGTAAGGCAAGATATGATTGCACCATCTGAAAATCACGATTAGTAGAATGACACGTGACAGGCTGTCGACCAATGAAAACATTAGGAATTTACAGAAGGTTTAATAGTATCACATGTGACCGTTCGGTGAGGAAGAAAAAAACGAATAATATTACCTTTGTTCTGGTGGATACTTTATAATTTGTCTGCTTTGGTGGATTTGTGACTGTTTTGCTGGTGGATGCTGTATAACATATGGGGGTAGAAAAATGTGACAGTTCTCCTGATGGATACAGGACTGATACGATGGACACGTGATGGGGAATATTTTGATAGAGTAGATTTTATACCATACAATATTGTTACTGCACTACTCATAAAACGGTACAATATGGCAAACAAGAAAATTATTACTGAGCATGACTGAGAGAACGGAAAACATGACCCGGTATCGGGTATTATAGGATAATGTCAAAGTTTATTTTTCTCCTCTGTTTCTTCACCAATGCATTGTTTCGAAATTTCTATATCCAAATTAAATTTCTCAAGTTCTTAAGTTCATATCTTGTATACTGCCTATTTAGACAATTCAGGCTACCCCAACATTGAACTCAACAGAGAATATAACCAACTATTAAAATCATTTATTCACACATTGCCACTTCTAAGTAAGGGTACGTGAAACTTGTAAACAATTTTACATGAAGCATTTTAAACGGTACATTTCAAACAAGAGTGGTTAAAAATCTACATTGGAACTGAGGGCTTTTGTTCGCTGGGGCTCAGTGATGAGTATTAATAATATACAGTCATTCAACTAGAAGAGAAGTGTGATGTTGATATCTTTTTGAGCCAAATGAGCTCTGAACGACATTAGGTTCGGAAACAAATATGTTATTCCAATTCGGTACTCGATGAAAATTATGGTACATAAACATCATATTCATTGGAAACACATATACATCACGAGAAAAGATGATGTAAATGTGACGTTATTGTTGAAGCTATTAAAAAAAGAAGCTTTTTACCTGTGGCCGTCCACCCCATATTATTAGAGTATTGCCATATAATTGTCTTTCTTAAAAATGTCATAATCGTTTGACTGTTGCACTGCACACACGTGTCAGTTCTACGAATAGCCCAAATAGCTCTATTCAACCATTTTTTTTTGTTACTGATTAATAAAGATTTAATTTACTAAT
Organism: Hanleya hanleyi; assembly: GCA_036873755.1. Classification (NCBI taxonomy): domain Eukaryota; kingdom Metazoa; phylum Mollusca; class Polyplacophora; order Lepidopleurida; family Hanleyidae; genus Hanleya; species Hanleya hanleyi. The sequence goes on from JAVTVY010001438.1 coordinate 13,573, forward strand.
TACTGATTGATAAACAATAAAAATAAGAGGCAGTGGCTACCGTAAGGGTCGAATAGCGCGATGGGGTCTATTTGGATAAATAATGGTACATGTACATGTATTTAAATTTTCTTGTAGTGCCTGTCTAAAATAGCGTGGTATTTATGGTACAATAGCCCGATTTTTAATCAATTGGTATGGGGTTTTTGTCCCCTAGGGCTTTTGCCTCTGTGGCTTCTGTACGCGGTGCTTTTGTCCCTGGGGCTTTTGTCCACCTCGGCTTTTGTCCTAGATTCAGATATGATAATCGTGGTTCGATTTCTATTAAAGTCTGTGGACGTTACAAATAGAGGTCCGCAATCCGTTCCCGATATGGCCATTGGAATCCGCATTTTTGTATAGCCCCAAACCGTCCTGGTGATGGACGTTTAGACTGGATACCCGTCTCTATTAATAACGTTGGGATACATATATGCAGCGAAGGATGACGTAGCGTAATGTGGGTTAGGTATCCAGACTAATGGACGTTCTGCTCGTGTACGTTCTACTGGTGGATGGGGAGAATAGAATAGAATAGAATAGAATAGTTTATTCAGCTGATCACAGCGCCCTCTAGAGGCATACAATCACAGTTTCCCCCCCCCCCCCCGTCATTGACATTGATTATTCCCGGAAACAACAATTCATTTAACAATGTTAATAACATACGGAAACAGGGTGAATAAGTGTCTTCTGGCCATAATTTCAGTTCACATGCGGGAAGCGATCGCCCGAGATGGCTCAATTCCACTCTCCTATTGACGACCGCTACCTGCAGTGGTCCGAAATCTCACCAAGCCCGGTCAGGCCGCCAGGTTGAGTGGAAAATCGGGTCCATTCTCGACCTCCACCTGATAACTAGCCCAGCCAAGTGGGGGTGACCAGGAGACACTTACAATAGAAACCTTAATGCATGGATGAAAATGATCCATAATGAATATATGATAAACTGTTTCATGAAAAAACTCTAGCTGGCTACTGCCGCAAATTCAAAATTTCAGCAATTAATTTTGCTACATTAAAACAAATGGACTCATTTTCACACGTCATTAACCAAATGAATTTCTCATCCACAGATAGACTATTAAAGTGAACAGATGAGCCCTTAGCCAGTGTCAACAACTCAACTCGCTGATTATTAAATTGAGGGCACTCTAATAGAACATGTATTTCGTCTTCAATACTTGGACAGAAGTCGCAAGTCCGATCAAGAACTGAAATACCTGTGTATCTCCCCTTTTCTATATTTAGTTTGTGAGCACTTAATCTAAACTTGGCTAGCGCCTGACGATATTTGAATACTTGTATATTTAGCAAATATGGCTCCATGCAAAAAATATTTTTGAATAATTGATAAGTGCGTAGTTTATTTCCAGAGTTTAATAAGTGAAAATCTTGCCTATTCCTCAAACTAGAGTTTTGGAAATTAATTATATGTGTTCTTTTTTTCCATTCATCTGAATATGTATTAAAAATAGCATGATGTAACTTCTTGACTGCAGAGTTAAGGGACCCACAGTAAGTTCTTGGGGATAAATGACTTAGTTTAAGTAGACCAAGTAGAGTTTCTAAACCAGTATACCAAGAATCTATGCCTTCGTCATATAGCTGGCGAGACAGTAAATATGCCTCTTTTGCCAAACTATTGTCATCTAGGTTTGTCAAATGTGTACAATATTTATACATTGTGATTAAAAGATCCATTGTTATTGGAGTTCGACCCAGATCTCCTCTAGTTGCGTCATTGCTAGTTTTAGAGTGTACGCCAAGGGCATACTTGCAGAACTTAAGGTGTAATTTTTCAGCAGGCATATTTTCTAACTGTTTAAAAAGATATGATAAGCCTTTAGATTGGCAACTTTTGCTATTGACGGATGATCCCCAAATTTCTCCACCATACAAAAGGATATTTTTAACAGTGTGGTCAAAGATATGAAATAATGTTGACACACTTGGTTGGTTGCCATTAAGAGATTTTATTAAGTGAAAAAAAGCTTTTAGTCCCTTAGAATATAAATCGTCTTTCGCTTGTGAAAATGACCCAGATTGTTGAAAGGTCAAACCTAAATAAGTGTATGTTTGGGTTTGCTCTAGTGGTTCTCCATTTAAGGTAATTTCTGTTTTAATTGTTTTACCCGATTTAGTAAATACCATCACTTTTGACTTGAGTTTATTAATTGAAAGTTGCCATTTATTTGAATAATCAAACAGATTATTAACACAGTTTTGGAGGCCTTCAGCAGACTCAGATAACAGTATCAGATCATCTGCATACAATAAACAAGATATACTGCTGGTATGTAGAGTTACAGGCTGACATAAAATATCAAATATAGACGGAAGGTCATGTAAATAAATCTTAAACAGATTAGGGCTTAATGTATCACCCTGTCGGACCCCTCTTTGTGATGGGAATGGTGCAGTCAATTTATCACCAACCTTTACATGAAGCTGTATATCATTGTACATATTTTGTATTATTTTAGATAATAGTCCATTCAAACCCACGGAATGCAATTTAAATAAAAGAGTATTGTGGGGTACACTATCAAACGCTTTAGCAAAATCGATAGTTTTTTGTTGTATTTGTCTATAAGAGTTTTTAATGTAAACATATGGTCAGATGGACGTTTACCCGAAGTGAAGCCAATTTGTCCATTTGGCACAACATTTTTACTTGCTATGTACTTATCAAGCCTGGAATTTAAGACACTATTGAAAACCTTACCAAGACAGCTGGTTATAGTTATGCCCCTGTAATTACAAGGGTCTCTCGGATTTCCTTTTTTCAAGAGTGGAATTATATAACCTTGTGACCATTCAGCTGGATAAATAGATGTTGAATAAACAAGATTGAATAGTTTAGTGAGGCTAGGTAGAAGGTTATGTTGTCCATGCTTAATCATCTCATTAAGAATACCATCCAAACCACATGTTTTGTTATTTTTCAAACTATTTATACACTTTTGTATTTCTTTCTTTGTTATTTTGAAATCAGTTTCATCAAAAGACACATTTTTAGTATTTTCTGATAAATTATTACCATATGTAGTTGTGTTTTGTTGATTTAGAGTTTTAAAATGAAGTTGCCATTCCTCTGGTGAAATCATATCTGATTTATCATTAACTTCTATTGTTTGGCCATCTGTATTCTTTAATTCTTTTAGCAGTTTCCAATATTCTTTCGGGTTATTTCCATGTAACTCATTAATGTTGCTAACCAAGTTTTCTTTATACAATTTGCGTTTATATTTTTTAGCTTTCCGGAATTTCTTGAGGTGCAAGAAAAAGGAGGACCGTACAAATGGGTCATGGGGGAATTTAGTTAACAGAATAGCTTTGTCATTTAGTTGTCTTTTAAATATTGACAGTGAAGTATCGTACCATTTTGGCTTAAGCGGTTTATTTAATTTCTTTACATTAACCTTTTTTATTCTAAGTGATTTTAGTCCAACCTTGTGTAAAATATCATTTAATTCCAATGTTGCTTTATTCACATCATCTATTGTGAATTTTTGGTCAATAAAAGAATCAAGTGCAACTGTTGAACCCCACTCCAAATGAGACAAGTTACTTCAGAGTTATTCCCCTTCACCATACGTTCTGTGTTCAGTTCGGTTATCGCACTTTAAGGGCGCTCTCCCACGCAGCCACGTTGAAGTGTGTTGACAAATTCGGGAGAAGTTTGTAATGATTGTTAAAGTTTGAATATAATATATGCAGTTTGGTGCTCGAAACTACCGCCGTGAGTAACATTACGTTCTTATAGTTGTCACTACATAATTGTATAAATGTTGTATTCCATTAACAACAATGGCACATAATTTGTTGACCTAATTTCTTCCCGCCAACTTGCGGTAAGTTCAGAAATAAAGTACAAAGTTACGAACAACTTTGTAAATGTGATATTGAGGAATAAGACATTCTAGAGAACCAGATGTGGTTACTTTGGCCATAATTGTACTGGTTATGTCACAGAAATTACATGTGTGTTGTGTTGTTATTGTGAATGTACATCAGTAACAGGTACAGGCTAACTCAGAAGGACCCACTCAGAAACTCTATACGGTACTGTGATAGTAACCCAGAAACTCTGGCTGTGATAGGTGATTGTACGGTAAGGGGCGTGGCTTTCCTATCACAGTGGTTTGCTTGACTCCTGCATAAGAATATGACCTATGCTATTTTTATCTCGAGACCTTTCTGATCATGTGAATAAACACACGTTGCTTTGGTTTGTAACCGGCAAGGATCTATTTCTGATGCTGTGAGCAAAAAGGTCAACCACATTTTGCACATGTCCCTGTCAACTGGAGAAAGAAACGCAATGGTTTTGTTGACAAAATCTGTGTTAGAAGGCAGATTCCATCTAATTAAAGGAGTCATTAGGTGGTTGTCATAGTGCTGGAGATGTCAAATCATATTATTTATTCGATAAAATGCTTTTCGTGTCTGTCTCAATTCCCCACGCCGTGTGCAGTTAAAGATCTCGAACAACTGACGTCTTATTTCTTTCCATTTCGGGCCCTATTAGTGATTCGGGCTAAAGGAGTCCGATTCAGCAACAATAACCAAAAAAGAAAATATGCTCCTGAGCCGATGTTTTCGGGCTAATGTACAGGGGTGATCTAGTGTACCAGGAGATTAGGAAACTGTTGTGGATTTGTAGCCTATATTTCCCCTCTCCTCAGTTCTGAGATGGCGCATGAGGGTAGGTGATTTACCTGGTGATTTCGCGATTTAATTATCGTACCATAACGGTCAGATGCATTGTGTACTTTAAGCTTGAAACACAAACACAATACCATTTGTGTTCAGTGCTCTAAAAGCCTTATCGGAGTGTCGCTGGCTGCAGTGCATTCTGGGATTGAAGAAAGATAAGCAAACCGATGAGGTGGTTCCCCAAGCCTACAGAAGCATGGAAGCATGGGCTGACAATGGAAGATTTTAGGAGTTGGAAAGGCCCTTCAACTGCGCAATTTTTTCCCTCAAATGGGTTTGATGCACTTGTCAAAAAAAAAATATATATATAAACTTATTACCACTGTTTGGTCTCACCTAAGGAAGAAAGACCTGTTATGCTGACAGGCAAGGCTGCAAACTTATGCCACGTTTCCTGGTTGCTGAGTGTGTTCCCGGGTCGAGGCTCAAAACGGGTGGGACCCGCAAAACGGATAGTCAACATACTTGATTGATTTCACTCACGTACTCAAGTGGACCCTCTGATTAATTTTAGCCTACCAGGTGACCAGAGCTATCGCTCTCTTTTTTAAAGCTCCTTTTTCCACACCTGACTTCGCTACGCAAATGAAACGGAGTTCTGACAGGCAAATCACAGTGCATGTTGAACCTCTTCGAATGTTTGCGATTGTTTGGCCTTTTCTATCATGTCTATGGGTGAATTTAATGCCCTGCCGTGTTTTGGGTTTTTTTGGGGGGCTTCCCTCTATACGCGAATACCCACTTAGCCGAAAAAATGTCAGAAACGGCAGAAAACAGCACCAGTCAGCTATATTGTCATATACAAAAGTTTGACCATATGGCTTTCTTTTTCTTTCCTAGGACCCGGATGTGACATGTGCACTTGACACTGCGATATATTTTGTCTTTGCTAATCATGTGACACGAATACATGTAGTTTTATCCAGGGTAATGATGGTGAAATCTTCCTGTGATCACATACATGTAGCTATAACTTGAAGAAGAGGTTATGTTGTTTATAATACTGATAACAAAACAAAGATAATGTAAACAATATTATTGTAACTTTATTGTTCATTCAACAGTTACAAGAATAACATTGAACATATAAGAAGTATACTGAATTGTGGTAAAATAGGTGTTTTTCTTGATGAAGTCTGAAGCGTGTCACAGATATGTCACATCAACATTGTCGCTCTTTGTGAATCGGCATAATAATGGAAAGACTTTAACTCGTTTGTCAAATTATTTCGGAACCCGGGCAACACAGAAATCTACCACCATGTGCTTTCAAAGGATATGTGACATTAATATGGAGGACACTCCTTTTTGTGTGATGGTAAAGCAGATTATTATTTTTTTTTTATATACCAGTAATTAAAAATCTGTCAAATCATGTTTTCCCCTCCAAAGTTTACATACTGAAATATCAGACTCGATAAAACTGTGATGGTCTATTATAGACATGGAGATATGACTGATATCTGAAGATCTGTTCCCTGGCCTATTTTGGTATTTTTTATGCATTTATAGGGAGAATTTTCATTCATTATAGCAAAAATATCACATTTCGAACCAAAATTATATTGCCACACACTATATTAGGAATTGAAACAACCAGTATGGTTTGAGGTGTCATATTTTTGTTACAAGCGAAAATCCTCCTTAGAAATGCTTCAAAAGGCCAGGGAGTCCATTTTGATCCAATTAGGTAAACCGAGATGGTAAATCAGGAGAGTATTCCGTGATATTATATCTGAGTTTCCGGAGATTCATTTTGATAAATCATATCTCTATTTTCATACAATTGGTCATCGCAATTCTTTTGGCGGCTGATGTAAATTCAAGAAAAATATAAGAGTGCAGATTTTGGAGTGAAAAAAAAATAAAATCTGACATTATTACCGTTACAAACAAAGGAGTTTTTCACATATAATTGTCAAATATCCTTGATAAGTAATCAAGATGTATATGATCTCCAGTTATCTTCAAAAGATAAACATACCGGTCCAGTACCAGTATAGACTGACAATCAACTGAAAGTGTCACCTAAAGATTTAATATTATATTCAGCTGTTCCAAACTGAACAACGATGCCATTTATCGGATGGGCCCAGCTGTGCACATGCCTTAAACACGGTGACAACAGATAGCAGCTGTGCAAGGAGATGTGAAAAAAAATATATATTGCAAAATGAATACATATTCTCTTTCACTGTAGGTCTGTAGGATTGTAGGATTATTGATGGCCAGGGCACATAGCGCTCATCGCTCGATACAGAATTATTGCTGCGACACAACGCATCAACATTAGGTAAGTCCATACTCATAAGAATACAGAATACACACCATTTTCCAATTTGGGATTTTTTTCCATGATTTAGATACCATTTCCTTGCTGGTATTGGACTTTGCTTAAAAAGAAATGGTTTTAAACATCGAGGGAAAGAAAAATATCAGACATCCAGGTCGTGGTGAAGAACATTCATTTGATAGATTTCTGTTTACACGCTGCATAAATAAAAATTCAAGGGATGCCAAACTTACAAACTGCCAAACTGACCAACTTCATAGTAGAATATATCATTATACAGTCAGAAAAAAGGTGATGACAGCATCACCCTTTTAAGGTGATCAGTTAGAACCATCCGCTTTGCCACCATCACCTAAAAAGGGTGATGGCTATCACCTTAAAAGAGTGAGCTCAAATTTTTCAGCAATGAGTGCAAATTTTAGGTCATCACCCTTCTGTGACGATCATCACCTAAAAGGGTGACGACCTGTGCCATCACCCTTTCTCATCACCTTTAAAGTGTGATGACCATGCAGGCATCATCACCATAAAAAGGGGACCCTTTTTCTGGCTGTGTAATGAACATTTTTTGTTTAACAATATTAACCCAACTGCGTTCAAATTTAATGTCTGAAAACAAAATGGTTGTAAATACTCATATTATTATTATTATTATTAGGATGAGTAGCAAATTAGGCATATTTGAAAATACTTGCACGATTTCTCTTCTCATAACAAACCTATCCAGATTTAGGCTATGGCATAGAGAGAGCATGCATGCCATTTCCGAAATGCCCGCCTTGAAAATAGATCATTAATTTATCATTTATTCACTCTGTTCCTCTGCTAAATAATTAGATTGAAATTAGTGAACATTCTATTTAGATCAAAAATCAATCCATTAGATTTAAAATTCCGATATAGGATCTATTAGATTGAATTTTCATTCTACATTAGATTAACTCCGTTTCTGTTTGCAATCTAATTGATTGAAAATAATTTCATTCTCACGGACACCGAAATATTGAAATTTTAACCGGAGAAGATTATTATGGACAACATATAATCTTTCATTTTGATACCTGTTAAGGGGTTTGGGCGCCCAAATGTTACAGCCAATTTTAATGTTTTTTACATACAAATGTGCTCAAATACATACAAATGTGCCCAAAAAAGACAAGAAAGGGTGTTCCCAAATAAACTCTGGATATGGCCATGTCTTCACAGATTACTTTCTTCGGTTCGTTTGGAATTATTTTTAATTTGTTAAATAAGATTGAAAAGGAACAGAATGAATTAATGAGGTAGACTGAAAAATCAATCTAATAGGTCCTAATAAACTTAATAGATCATGATTTTCAATCGGAATAAATTGGTTACTAATTCAAATATAACTATTTAACAGAGTACCCGTTAACTGCACGCAATTGAGTGAGTGAGTTAGTGAATATCATTTAACATTGCTTTCAATTATATTTCAGCCCTATCACGACGTTGGGGTCCTATTACTTATTAAACCCGGGATTCTTAATGGAAAAAAAATCCCATACTGAATAGATCTGAAGTCTGAATATAGATGTATGAAGTTTCAGAGTGTTATGATTTTTTTTTTTTTTTTCAATATATTCAAATATTTGCCTAACCAGTTGCATATGTTATATGAAGTTGGAGACCCTGGCATTAATCCTTCAAAAAATTAGGACAATTGGCACCTGAAAGGGCTTCACCTGCAGTTGATACATAGCCCAAATATCCGTCCAGAGCTTTTCTATACATGTATGTAGGCTATATCTTATATATTGTGCTCTGTACAACATGATATTCATGAAGATAGACACAGGAATTATTTATGGACAATGTCTTGCTACTGAATGTTGTGGTTCTGTTTAGTATTTAGATAAGATGTATATACTATGTACAGACTCTGTATATGTACACTATCCAATGGTTCTCTATGGTCGGTCGTATTTATAAACTCAGAAAATAGGGGAAAACAATTTGGACGATGGCTAGCTACTGAATGTCAAATCTGATGCTTATATGGTACTGTCATGGAGGTATATTTACCAAGTTTGGTGTCAAACCACTTTACAAGGTGTCAACGGACAAAAAACAATTTGGACGATTGCTAGCTGTATGTCAAATCTGATGTCTACAGGGTTTCTTCATGTGGGTGTGGTATATGTGTACCAAGTTTGGTGGTTTTAACCACTAGCCAGGGGGTCAATGGACGCTATCTGTGACAGTCGGTTTCTTTAGTAGTATAGATAACACACTGTGAGACAGGAAAGGGTCTCGCAATTGTTGTATTCTGTTTGAATGGAGTAATGTAATATCTAAAAATGTTCCTGGTCTCCTGAAAAATCCAACTGAAACCTGATTTTCATGCAAGTATATCTACAGAATCAAAACTCACAAAAAATATTGCTCTGCCAGCAGAACCCCGCAAAGAAAGCACACAAGAGTGAAAAGTACTTCAGAAAATTCTTTCTGTCGTCTAATGTCTATACTATAATAAAGACTATGTTAGAAAAGAAAATTGCATCGAAAAAGGTAACTTAATTGTTATCATTTATTATGTCAACATATGTCAACCTGAGGCGGGGTAGACCCCTGCTGTCAAGCTGTATTGATTTTAAAAGCCAATACCAGGTACATGTGCATGTAAATCAGTTTGTGCAGCGGAGGAATTGTTCTATCTAATCGCCAGCTGCCTTCTCTGGCTCATCCATTCACATCCTGTCCTGTTTGTGCTTGGTCTGTAATGAAGCTGCATATAACCTGTTGCCAATTGACTCGCATCTGCAGGCTTGCAAGTGCCTCCTATATGTCCCTATATTTTTTAGTCATTCCTTCATATTTTCCTATATTGAACTCAAAACCTCCTATTTTTCCTATATTTTGACTTTTTTCATGAAAACTTTCACCAATTCCCAGAAATGAGTTAAATTGGCATGAAGAAATACATTTCAGAAAAAAAAATTGACTCTTTTCACGGCAAATATCAAAGCATTTAAATATTCTTTGTTAAACTGAGCAGTAGAACGGGGCTCCTCATTCGCCACAACTATGACTGCATTCAATGGGAATAATTTGATTAAACACCAGAAAACTACGAAGTTTGGACACATACACTCCTTCATTTCCTATATTTTATTTTGAAAATTACTATTTTTCGTCTATTTTGGCAAATTTCCTCCTATATTTTCTCCTTGAGCTACTTGCAGGCCTGCATCTGTTGTTTGATCCACATTTCAGGTAGACTCAATTCACATAAAATTCATAGACCGAGACAATTTTACTGACAAAGAAAGAAATGGTTTCAAAATTCTTCCCATAATAATTTTCATACATGACATAGCCTTTGTTATAGCAGACACTATCTAGAATTTCTTTAACTGCTTTTCAATCTTGTGAGTTAACTTTTTTGCATTTTTGCTGGCAGCCTTAAGAAAAACTGTTTTTTTGTGGGTTTATATTTATCTACAGATACTTGCATGTCAAACAAAGTTATAGTGAGATTTTCAATTGAACGTAGGAAACTTTGACATGATTTAACATACAACATTCACATATGATTTTACAACAATTTATATTAACAAGAATACATCCAATTCGAGACTCTTTCTCGTTACTCGACTTTCATTCCCTAAATATATCAAAGCACAGGCCCGCAAAACAAGAGATTGGGGGGGGGGGGGGGGGCATTAGGGTGAAGTGTCGAAATATGGGGTCTCTATATATAACCCCATGCTTTATATAAATAAACATAAAGGTGTGAAACGGACTTTGGGTGAATCGAGAAATAAATGGTTTACCGCCAAACAAAATACATCGGCATATTCTACAAGTATCACTTTATATACTCCCGTCGTCAAATTAGTAAATTTGTGCAATTTTTATACGCCCGCCAAAAAGGCGGACGTATTATGTGATGGCGGTTTCCGTCCGTCTGTCCGTGTGTCCGTCCGTCCCCCATGTCCGGTCTATATCTAGGGCTTATTCTACATATTTTGGGAAAGGGCCTTTTGGCAATGGATTTGGTAAATACTATCCTAGCACTTCAGGCCGGGGTCCAGTGGCCGCCTAGGCCCATTAAGCTCCGGGGTTCTAGATGGCTGGAAATGCATTCGAGCCCATTTCTGGCAGTTAAATTTGTAAATATTATTCAGAATTCAACCCCTGTTTTATATATTTTTAAGACAAAGTTTAAAAGAAAACAGTTAAATTTTAAATGTTGCACAGAAATAACTAGAGCCGGCTAGAGTTAACTCCCCTGACGAATCTCCGTTGGTAACGTATTGAGCGTCAGTGCAACAACAACAACAATGATGTTTTCGTAAAGATTACACAATGATTGGCCATTTTTACACCATTGTTAATTAATATTATTTTCTGCCAAATGAATGAGACAATTAATACGTACGAGAAACCTTCGCAAGCCCATTTTCCCCCTGGAATACGGTGGAATAGATGTGGCCAAAGATGTCAGACCACGCTAGACCGGAAGTTTAGCGATCATGCTCGGGACTTCCCGGACGGAGAACGAAGACCTCCGAGAACTACCGAAAGAAGCGATCTTCGCTGCCCACATGTTGTGAAAACTTCAGAAATTCTCATCGGACCTTGCGCTTCCGTAGTTTGATAATAAAGAAGTTTGGAACTTTCATATGCCAATTACATACAAATATGACGAGGAATAACCGCCAACGTTCATGTGAATTTTCAAAATCATTAAATGGTAGAATATTTTGGGATTTTTTATTTTTGGGGAAATTTCTTCCAGAAAATTGGGGAAAAGATCATTTGGGAACGGGGCCGATTATCGGCCCCTGGAACAATGGTAGATTATGCCCTGATATCTGGAAGACTTTTCTATTTACAGTTCCAATTTTTGGTGAGTGGATACCCTACGGGGAGACGATGTGTCGCGTATAAAAATGAAGGTCGAGGTCAGAGGTCAAAAACAGGAAATCACTGAAGTGTTTGTGTCCGGTCTATATCTCTGAATGTTCTCTATCCACATTTGCAATTTTTTGTGAATGGATACATTAGGTGGAGACGATGTGTCGCGTACCGGAATTCAGGTCGAGGTCAGAGGTCAAAGGTCACTGTTGCCTAAAATCAGGAAATCATTGATCATGGATAGTTTTCTATCTACAGTTCTAATTTTTGGTGAGTGGATGCCCTAGGGAGAAACGAGGTGTTGCATACCAAATGTAGGTCATGATCAAAGGTCAGTGGTACTGAAAAATCAGGAAGTCAAAGGTCACTGTCCCTAAAATTAGGAAATTATTAAAAATAATTTGTTTTGTGTCAGTAGATACATTAGGGGGACATGAAGTGTCACGTATCAAAATGTAGGTCAAGGCCGAAGGTCAAGGTCACTGTGACCCCCAAAATTATGAAATTGTTAAAAATCATGATTTTTTGTGTCCATTGATACACTGAGGGAAGACGATGTGTCCTGTACCAAAATTTAGGCCAAGGTCACAAGGTCAAGGTCACTGTGACCCAAAAATCAGGAAATCATTAAAAATAACTTTTTTTTGTGGCAGTGGATACATTAAGGGACACGATGTGTTACATACCAAAATGTGGGTCAAAGGTTTAGGTCACTGTGACTCCAAAATCAAGAAATCATTAAACGTCACATTTTCATATGCCTGTCGAGGACGAGGTCGTGTAATGCGATGAATGATTATGTTCTGTCCATTCATCCATTAACATTTGTTGTCCATGTCCATCTAGTTTCATTAAAAGAAACATTTTCATATGCCTGTCATGTAATGCAATATTGCGTTCTGTCCAGTCATTCATTAACATTTGTTGTCCATGCGATATCTCTGTTTTCAAGGTATGGATTGGTACCAAACTTTGGGTATACATGTACCTTACTCGCATGGCAAATAGGAGCCATATTCATTTTGAGATCAATTTGTCAACGGTCAAGGTCACAGTCCCACAAAACTTAATCAAGTTTAGCTAACTATATGCGTTAGGTTGGAATATTCAGAGTTGTCTCCCCTACATGTATATGGCATTTGTCCTGTGGAGTTGTCTCCGATGTTTGATACATGTAAGAAACAGCTACATTCAGTTAAACTGTTGTGAAATAGAAACCGTACATTTACTAATTTAACGAGGAGAGGGATCCTTTATGAACTTGTACCTGTTTGTTAACTCAAGAACAAAGGTTTACTTCATCACTTCACATTTTTCTTCCTTCGTGAACAATTTTCTCATCTGAAAGGAATTCATTTAAAGGGAAACTACTGTTTTCTTGTGTTTGACTATTGTCGATTGCAGTGTGGGGTATGCGAGACCTCGTCTCAAGGTCACCTAGTTACCAAGAGTTAAGACCATTTTAGTTTATCATTCAATATAAGATGTGAAATATGTTACATTCTCAGAAGCACAAAATCGTAGACCGTTTTCTGGATTGCTAGCTACCAATTGGAATCCAGGCCATTAAACAACCTTGAAATTCGGACCAGTGTAATTTCAGATATATGGGCGTATATTGAAGCCCCTTGGGCTCTTGTTTACCTTTGCCAGGCGATTCAAAATCCAACGTAACTGTTCATTCATCTAGGAACAGTTAGATTATGGCGGGCTTCGTTCTCAATTCTGATTGGTCAGTCACGACAGCTGATCAGTGCATGACCTCTCTTGCCGAAGGCGTGTCTCTACTGACCAATCAGAATTGAGAACGAACCGACAGTTACGTTGGATTTTGTATCGCCCGGCAAAGGTAAAAAATTGCACAAATTTACTAATTTGACGACGGGAATACATGTATATAAAGTGATACTTGTAGAATGTGCTGATGTATTTTGTTTGGCGGTAAACCGTTTATTTCTCGATTCACCCAAAGTAAGTCCGTTTCACACCTTTATGTTTATTTATATAAAGCATGGGGTTATATTTAGAGGCCCCATATTTTGACATTTCACCCTTATACCACCTCCCCCCCACCCCCCAAAAATCTCTTGTTTTGCGGGCCTGTGATCAAAGTTAGCGGTACACAACACTTATTACATGTGTTCAACATCCAGCTTGAAAAAATCCGGAGGAAACCCGTCCATGCTTCTTGTTCACTCTCTCCCATACCTGTTGTAATCTCCTTTGACGGAATATCTGGAAGGTACCATATTCAGTCTTTGACACTTCGAGCTAATCAGATGCCCGAAGCAAACTGAAATCGACAGAGGAGTGACGTCCACGGTGAAGTGGCGGGCGCCGCGTGTGCATGTCACCAATACAATGCTGTCAATTTTAAAGCAACGAGCAGGTCAATCGTCTGGCGCTGCCCAAGTTAGTTTGAATTGTTTATGCCTGATAATATATGGATTGAGTGCAGGCGTGCATGGATGTCTAGACTGAGACAAAACCAGACGGTGCACAGCGTCAGAGCCTCAGACTGTATCTTTCAAATATTCCGTCCCAGGATTTGATCCTCATACCACTATTAAATCTAATTGGTATTTCAAACCTTCCTACATAGTGAACTGTGAAAAATTGTTTTCACAGATGCTACCATACATTCTCTTTTCGTACAGATTCTATTCTAGGATGGACGTGAAAGCAGACATCGAGCCTACCCCCTACATAACATCCCAAGACGAAGATCACCAAGCCAACAGGTTGTATTCGCCAAGCGAGAAGACAAAATGTATAATGTATAATATGGCGGAATCGAAACCAAAGACATCAAGTGAACCCTCATCCAGGACGTCTGTAGACAGAGATTTGGACGTTATGAGGAAGGATTACCTGGGACTATTGGGTGTGAAGGAGGGGCCAAAGGTGAAATCAGAACTAGAAGACTCCCCAGATTGCCATCAGCAAGGTTGTGGACTTAAAGATAATATGACCATGATGCACGAAGGGCAAATCCAACAGGAACCCTCGATGGTACGGGAGGACCCAGAAGGTTCCGGAGTGAGCGGATGGGGATCCCCATCCTGTCTAAATGAGGAGACATTAGGAGATTATTCGATTGAAACGGAATGCCCGGAGCCAATGGATGACCATGAATGTGAAATGATGCAAAACAGAATGAATTCTCGTTTACCCAATACAGGAATGTTGAAGCCAGATTCATATCAACCTCATAAACTAGACAACGATCAATTGAAATCGTTTGAGGTTGTCGAGATTAAAACGGAACTTCCGGTGCCATTGGAAGGCCTCGGAGGCGAGAAGGGACCGGAAATAGTAGCCTACTCTCCCACCGGCAACAGTAAGAATGGATTATCGAGAAAGTGTTCAGTGGAATCTGATGAGACCGACGTCTGTTCATCAGAATCTTTTGGCGAAATTGAAGAGGCTGTCCAGGATATCAACCTGAATTGGAAGAGAGAAAAATTCACTGAGCGTAAGTAGTTTCATTTTGAATTGAAGTGAGTTGAGCTGTTTCTGCTGATTCGTAAATGAAAAAAGCACACTCGTCTAACAGAATCGGAACTGGGTATGGTATATAGAAGACAATTTTGAAAAATATTCTACCTATTTTCAGCCCTGACTGTTCACACTGTTGACTATTAGATAGTTCTTGAAGATGTTGGCAAAAGAAAATATCATTCAGTTATTCAGGGTATTGTCGTCGTCATGTACGTCCGTCTGGCCATCTGTCTATCAGTCTGTCCCACCTTTCTCATTACCAATATATCTTAAGAACGACTTACCCAAGGCACACCAAACTTCCAGTACACAACCATGGTAGTGACCCAGAACCCTATTGAATCTGGACCCGAATGGTTGGAAACTTGCAGGCTATCTTTCATTATGTGAAACCATCACAGCTTTTTCTTTACCAATATATCTTTAGAATGACTTACCCTGGGCACACAAAACTTGCAGTGCACATCCATATGCTCGTGACCCATAACCCTATTGAATCTGGACCCGATTGGTTAGAAAATTTGGTGGCCATCTTTAATTTATGCAAAATCGTTAATCTTGTGTTTCTGCGGTACCATTTTGCTGTTCAGTGTAAAACTTGGTATAGATCATCGATGCATCAAGAAACTTCAAAGGAATGATCAAACCAGTTTCCCTGATTCGGTGGAAACCTTGGCGGCCATCTTTAATTTATGCAAAATCTTTAATGATATATATCTCTGATACCATTTAAGTGTTCTATACAAAACTTGGTATACAGCATCAATGTATCAAGAGACTTGCAATGAATATTAAACTATGTCAGTTCTTCAGAGTGGCGGGAAGGATGGACGGCTATCTTTAATTTATGCAAAATCATTAATGATCTCTATCTCTGATACCGTTCAAGTGCTCGATGTAAAATTTGGTATACATCATCGATGCATCAAGAGACTTTACGATAAATGACAGTTGTTGGTTTCTCTGATTGGGTGGAAATGTTGGTGGCCATCTTTAATTTATGCAAAATCTTTAATGATGTATATCTCTGATACCATTTCAGTGTTTTATACAAAACTTGGTATACAGCATCAATATATCAAGAGACTTGCAATGAATAACCACATCAATTCCTGTGATTGGTGGGAAGGATGGGCGGCCATCTTTAATTTATGCAAAATCATTATGTCTATCTCTGATACCGTTGAAGTGCTCAATGTAAAATTTGGTATACATCATTGATGCATCAAGAGACTTGTGATGAATGACAGATCTGGTTTCTCTGATTGGGCAGAAATCTTGGCGGCCATCTTTAATTTATGCATAATCTTTAGTGATGTTATGTCTGATACTGTTCAAATGCTCAATGTAAAAATTGGTAAACATCATCGATGCATCAAGAGATTTATGTAATGAAGTTTCTCTGATTGGATGAAAACCTTAGGGGCCATTTCTAATTGCAAATTTTTTTATAATCTGTATATTTGTGTTCCTGACAGCTTGGTTCAAATTAAATATATTATGAATGGCTGGTGCCCAGAGCTGAGGGATTTTCAGATACGCAACTTTGTATTTAATTAATTGGGTTGAACGCAGTTTAAAAGTAATTGAATTATTAGAGGGATCACCGTATGCAAATAGAACCATGACGCATGTAGAACCATGACGCATGTAGAACCATGACGCATGTAGAACCGAATATTCTAAATAACCAAAAACTGTTGTAAATAACTTCACTGCTCTCTGTATAAAAGACATGTATTAATGCTCTCGCGGATAAAAGTTAATACGACCTTGTATCTAATCTCACATAACTTACATTCTCCATTCAGTTAAATGTTCTGGAGAAGGAAATTAATTGTAGATTGATTAGGATTCATTGAATCTCTTCCTCTCGCTTGGTTCAATGAAAAGATCAAAAAGTTTCCATGCACAATCAGAACACGTTCTTTGACCATTGCCAGGGAGACGACAGCCCTCTCGTGCAGTGAAATTGATTAAGAAGAGGTCAAGTGAAGAAGATGACCTTGACCCGAATAGCAGTTGGACAGAGGAGAATCAAAACAATAAGGTACCCACACGGAAAGGGTACAAGAACAAACGGAATAGATGCCGATATGGTTGTCTGACGTGCGGAGGAGAGTTTGTAAATCTGTCAGACATCAGAGAACACACCAGAACTCATGATGGACACAAACCCGTATACGAGTGCACAAGGTGTGGACGGGATTTGAGATCTCCAAATGAGTTGAATACCGATACCATGACATGCACTGACAAGAAAGAAATCCAAACAAACAAAACTCAAAAAAGGCTAAAAAACCAAACGCATGTTATTGGTGCATAACATGTGGACAGAAATTTACCCGTATCGGGGTCTTGAGAGAACACCTGCGTACCTATAAAACACACAAAGCTAAAAGACAATGTAAAATTTGTGGAAAAATTTGTAGGTCACGGCTAGCCAAACACATGGGAAGACATGAAGAGGGCAGACTTTTCCAGTGTGACAAATGTGCCTACTGCGCTCCCTGCCTTGACACTTACAGATCTCACTCCTGTGTGAAACCGCTGGAAGTTGGAAAGATAGTTCAATATCAAAGAAATTATGGGTGTATGACATGTGGAGAAGTGTTCTTCAAACGGGCCTCCATGATATATCACTTGTCGGAATATGCAGGACACAAACCCAGAAACCAGTGTACCATATGTGGAATTTTTTTTTCACGTAGAAGATTGTTTGAATTACGAACCCATGTGAAAAGCCATGAAACTGGCACTTCCTACCAATGTGACCAGTGTAGTTACAGCTGCGACACCTCGTTAAAACTAAGACAACACAACTGCAGGATACACAATGCGGTATATGATAAACCTTGTCCTACATGTGGATACTTATTTAAAGATGCTGGATCCCTGCGCAGGCATGTTAAAGTGGTACATATAGGGACAAGGGAGTTTTTATGTTTAGTCTGTGGCAAGGCTTTCAAGCAGGAACATCACTTGGTTATCCATATGACACTCCATGCTGATGGCAGACCGGTCTCGTGTCCGATATGCTGTAAGAGTTTTAAGAACAGAACAACCCTGTCATGCCATGCCAGGCGTCATGACAGAAAAGAAAGACAGCACCAGTGTTCGACATGTGGTAAGAGATTTTACGGTCCAGATACACTGATCGCTCACATGGCCTGTCATAGTGACGATACGCCGTTTGAGTGCAAGTGCTGTGGGAAAAAATTCAAGCGGATACAGAATCTAAATAGTCACATGCGAACTCACGTAGATACACGAGACTTCATATGTGATGTATGTGGTCAGCAATTCAAATGGAAACACATTCTTCAAAATCACCGGAAGAAACATGACGGACAGAAAGCAGAGTGAAAATATAAATGGACATGTCTAGACTTACGCACGTTTACTTAACATAGCTATCACATGTAGCTTTGAACGGTAGCCACATGGAGTACAGGGATTGAAAACTAGCCGTTTTACTCGCCAAATGCGAGTAGATTTATAGTTTGGCGACCAGAATAAATGCTACAGGCGACAAGCAAAAAAACATGGTGATGGTTGTTTTTGTTACAAGAAAAGTATGTGTACGTGTTCTACAGCCCGGTGATTTCATTCAAGGAAGTCCCCTCAATCTCTGTGCAGTTGTCTTATCCCGTATGTAGTCATGTGCCGATACGCAGTGCACACAGGTAACTTCGGGAACCGGCGTTTTCTATTCAAGCCGTATGCTGTTCGCCTGGTTTCCGATATGTCATATGACTGAGTCTCATTTTTGATTCTATTTTGTTTTCTATTTCCGCCATTTTCTGCTGCATTCGGTGACGACATAATGGCACGGTTGAAGTTTGTAATAGCATTATTCACCCTCGCGTTTGCGATTACTATAACCATGGCAAAGCAGTCCAATCTTATGCAGTTTTTTGACCAGCGAACGACAACTATCCAACGGTTCAGTGTCTGGTGGCGAAGGGAGTTTGACTGTTAGTCGGGAAGAAACTGATCAACAACGGCCAAGTAAAAAACGTTTGGTCGCA
>JAVTVY010001439.1:0-34761 GCA_036873755.1 Hanleya hanleyi
CATACTAATATGAGAGTAACATGGGAAATTCTGAGGAAATCCAGTGGGTTATAATCAACACATGTATGTAGAGCTTCGATAACGTGTACGCGAATAATTCCTCATGATGATTGGAAATCAAAACTTGACACTATACACATTGAACATAACCCAGATTCTACATATTGAATTGAATTGAATTGAATTTTATTCACCAACGATCAAAGAATATATAGGTAGTAACATGTTGCTGAATTACAGAAAGGTAGTATACAAATCAATAGCGTTATATGGCATGCAATGAAAATTGGCGGGAATAAAACCCCAAAGGGCTTGTTCTATCCCAATAGAAAGATATGTCGTTATGTATATATATATATATCTATAAGTATCTGTAACATACTGAACTTAGTAATTTACAAATAATAATAATTATAATTTACTCTCTTCAGACTTAAATAAGCAATTCATTAAGACATTATTATATCATTGTCATCATGTAAGTCATATCGCGAATATTTCTATTTAGTTTTATATGTCATAATTTTCTTTTCATTTGATGTTATCTTTTTATTTTTATGTTGTTTTTTTTAGCCTCGAATGTGATGGTTTGGGTCAGTTACGCAGGAGATGTTCTTTGAGTTTTGATTTGAATAATGAGATTGATTTGATGGACTTCATCAGGGGAGGTAGTTTGTTCCACTCTCGGGGTCCTGTAGTTTTTGTGGTGTAGAAGGAGATGTTCGATTTATAAATTGGTCGGTAAAGATTAAGGTGTTGGCCTCTGGTTTGGTAGCGGCGGACGTCTGATTGTCGTGTGAAGTAGTTTCGGAATGCTTCTGGTAATAATTCAGGATGGTGCATAAATTTATGAGCCAATAAGAGGCAGGCATACAAGTTCAATTTAGAAAGTTGTAGTATTTTTAGATCTGTAAACAATGGTTGCGTATGGTCGCGTTTTTTTGACAAAGTTATTACCTCAGCGCTCGCTTCTGTAGCAGAAATAGCTGGTTTAGATGAGTGATATAAGTATTTCCCCACAGAAGATTACAGTAGGATAGATATGGGAATATCATTGAATAGTATAGGATATATAAAGATTTTTTGTTTATGGAGTATTTTATGTGGTTAATAATTCCTATGTTTCGAGAGACCTTATTGCAGATGTAGTTGATGTGTGTCTTCCAGTTTAGTTCCTGGTTGAAAAAGACTCCCAAAAACTTGAACCTAGTGACACGTTCAATTTGGCGTCCAGAAATAGATAAATCAAACTTAAGTGTTAGTCGCTTACGAGTATTGGGCTCAATGACCATGTATTTTGATTTCTTAATGTTTAACGAAAGTCTATTACAAACGAACCGGTTTTGTAATTTCTCCAGTTCCTGTGACATGACGTTGAAAATATCCGCATAGTTTTCCGTGGAGTACACAGTACTTGTATCATCAGCGAAGAGAATTATTTTCAATATATTTGTTACATTAGTCAAATCATTTATATAGATAAGAAAGAGTATGGGCCCTAGTATTGACCCTTGGGGAACCCCAAAAGAAACAGGTAGAGAGTTGGAAAAAATGCCGTTATATTCTCCGATTGTCCAGTTCTTTTGATCGTCTGTACGAGTAACTCATTTTATTTGCAGACAGAACTCGATCATACCCCTCTATAATCGAATATTGAATGAAATCGCTGCCTTTCACAACCGGGAATTACTTTTCATATGGCCGGATACAATGAAAATATGAGGCATTCAGAACAATGCCTTTTAAACTCCATATTTCACGGAGAAGAAGTGCATTACGAAGTCGAGCTTTCCTCTGCACTCTTCAAAAAGTGACGTCTTCATCATTTTTTTTTCAGAATGTTTGCTTTTCTGCAGATAAAAAAAACTATTTTAATTGCAGAGAAAATTTTGACCGAATAAAATCGACCATAGGTGGATATAAAACGTAGAACAGACAAACCTTTGTTGTTGATTTTCTCTTTCACTGCTGATTGACGCAGGTTTACTTCAAATCCCACGTGAGTGGGCTGCCATGCATGAGAGTTTTTGGTGCGATGTTTGAGGCGAATAGTCGTTAGTGAGGATTACTGACTAAAGACAGTCGTTGACGGGTGTTACTGTGGCTATCACACCTGATTAACTCGAGTTAGTCCACCCGTTTGCAGTTCATTCAGAGAAAGATCTCACCATGATCGACAAAACACTCGCTTGCATAACGCTAGTTGATGTTCCATATTTAGTGCAATAGAAGTGACCGCGATCCCCAGCTGGGCCCGAGACACAACTCACACCGATTCATACCTTACATGCCCTTTCTATACTATTGCCCAAAAGCACATGCGCCCAATGTCTTCAACCAGTCTTACCTATACCAAACAAGAACTTCAAAACCAAGCAAGCCATATTTGGACTAAGTATCGTTCAGATATCGCGAAATTCTCACAGCAATCTGCCCTATCTAATATATACTACTCACCGAGTGCCCATGTGCACAATGACGACACAGTTCAAAGTCGCCAACCCATGCAGTCTTACTCTACTCTCCAAGGTCTTCAAAAGGACACAAATGATGCCATATTTGGACGTGATGACCCACATTTGCCAGAAAGTCCAACAGATTTCCATTTCAATACTACTTCCACGGTGCGCATTTGTACAATGTCGTCACAGTTCAACGTCACTTCCCCAGTCTTGCCGTGCCCAGAAGAGCTTCACCAACCGCGGCCCACATCTTGCCAAAGACACCCACAACATGCTTCCCTGCTGAAGCGAACGTACACGACGCAACCGGTTAAATTCACGCAGTGGCTCTAAGACCGCGTTCCTAAAAACTCATAAATTTCAACTTTTTCATGTTATTGATGTAAAGTTCGTCTTCCTGGATTTCATTTTGGCGAGATTTCTGAATTTTATCCATCCACTAAAGATCAGGAAGTGACCTCACACCGGATATAGCCATAAACCGGACGTGATGTCATCCCGGACGTGATGTGGCCTGACGTCCGCACTGCTTTGGCGCGAACCGCTGGAATTCATCGCTCCACGAACGTTTTTTAATACACTACTTGACAATCTTACCTTTTGCAAATTCTACCACGAAAACAGTCGTGACCATACACATCCCTGCAAGACCATTGAATATAATACAGGTCGGTCGTCTACCTAACCTGAAAATGAAAGAATACATTTTTCTTCAACACAAGTTATATGGTCTAAATCTTTTAGATGATTTATTCTGGAATTGAAAACTTGAGCTATTCCATCAGTTATGTATCATCAATTGTGTGTGTGAGAGGGAGAGGGGGTGGTTTTGAACTTGTTGATATCAACTAATAAAGACAATTATGTATCTTCGCCCAAAAGACTGACAATACAACAGTACAGGGAACAAGAGCCCAAGGGGCTTCAATATACGGCCGTATATCTGTAATTACATTGGTCCGAATTTCCAGGTTGTTTGATAGCCTTGATTCCAATTGGATGGTAGCTAGCAATCCAGAGAAAGGTCTACGATTTTGTGCTTCTGAGAATGTAACATATATATCCCATCTTTTATTGAATGATAAACTAAAATGGGCGTAACTCTTGGTAACTGGTTGACCTTGAAACGAGAACCGAGAGCTCACATATCCCACATTGAAATCGACAATAGTCAAACACAAGAAAATAGTAGTTTTCCTGCAAATGGATTCCTTTCAGGCGAGAGAATTTTTCATGAAGGAAGAAAAATGTAAAGAAAGTGATGAAGTAAACCTTTGTTCTGGAGTTCATAAACCATCTTCACAAGTCCAGGCAAATCCTAAATCCTAGTTGTGTAAGTTCTCGAGTCGATGCCTCTATTATACAACCTCGTACATTTCATCCCCCATGCTTGTTTTAAATTAGCATGTCGATATCCCAAGCCTGCTATTTTGCTTTGACATAGGATGTCTATTTCATCCCTATATCAAAACAGTTTGGCCCATGATGAAATCCAAAATAGTCACATCTCATACCTCGCTGCGGATTGGCATAATCAGCTGGCTTAGCACGTTCACTGATTGGTTTGATTTAGGGGAAACCCCTTGACCTATTTATATCCAGAACTAGTATGGGTAACTAACCAAGCCAGTGCATCGATCCTAACCCACTGGCTCGCGAGGATGTTAATAAACAGGTTCCCCGCGTTAAATTAGTGAATGTATGATTTTTATTTCACAACAGTTTAACTAAATGTAACATGTATCAAATATGGGAGACAACTGCACAGGACAAATGTCATATACATGTAGGGGAGACAACTCTGAATATTCCAACCTAACACATATAGTCAGCCATTAAACTTGATTCAGTTTTGGGGGACTGTGACCTTGACCTTTGACAAATTGATCTCAAAGTTAATATGGCTTCTCTTTGTCATGCAAGTAAGGTATATCCAAAGTTTGGTACCAATCCATACCTCGAAAGTAGAGATATCGCATTGACAACAAACATCGCATTACACGACCTCATCTTCGACAGGCATACGAAAATACGACTTTTAATGATTTCTTGATTTTGGGGTCACAGTGACCTTGACCATGTCCCTCTAAATATCTACTGGAACAAAAAAAAAGTTATTTTTAGTGATTTCCTGATTTTGGGGTCACACGGACCTTTACCTTAACTTGACCGAAATTTGATACACGACACATCGTCTTCCCTCAATGTATAAATGGACACAACAAAAATTGATTTTTATCAATTTCATGATTTTGGGGGTCACAGTTACCTCGACCTTCGGCCTTGACATACTTTTTGGTTCCTGACGTCTCATGTCCCCCTAATGTATCTACTGACACAAAAAAAGTAATTTTTAAAGATTTCTTGATTCTGGGGTCACAGTGACCTTGACTATTGACCTTGATCTAAATTTTTATACATGAGAAATCGTCTCTCAATATATCAATGGATACAAAAATCATGATTTTTAACAATTTCATGATTTGGGGGTCACAGTGACCTTGACCTTTGACCTTGACACATCGTGTCCCCCTAATGTATCTACTGACGCACAAAAAAAGTTATTTTTAATATTTTTCTGATTTTGGGGTCACTGAACTTTGACCTTCGATCTTGACCTAATTTTTGGTATGTGACAATTCATTTTCCCCCTATTGAATCCATTCACAAAACAATTTGAAATTTTTGATGATTTCCTGATTTTTCGGTCACTTTGACCTCCGACCCTAACCTACATTTGGTATGCAACACATCGTTCCCCCTAGGGCATCCACCCACTAAACATTAGAACTGTAGATAGAAAACTGTCAATGATCAATGATTTTCTGATTTTTAGACCTTTGACCTCTTGACCTCGACCTCAATTTCGGTACGCGACACATCGTCTTCACCTGGTGTATCCACTCACAAAAAAATTGCAACTGTGGATAGAAAAGGTTCACAGATATAGACCGGACACGAACATTTCAGTGATTTCCTGTTTTTCAGGCCAGTGACCTTTGATCTCTGACCTCGACCTTCATTTTGGTACGCGACACATCGTCTCCCCGTAGGGTATCCACTCACCAAAAATTGGAACTGTAGATAAAAAACTGTCCCAGATACAGACCGGACACGAGGGACGGACGGACGGACGGACGGACACACGGACGGAAATCGCCATCACATAATACGTCCGCCTTTTGGCGGGCGTATAAAAATTACTCACACTAACTGTTCCTACCTTTAGGAACAAAAGAGCAGTGTAAGTGACCGATCGACGTCCTTTATATTGTGTTACACCTGTATGTACGATCTCACATCGTTGACCACCAGAGACACATATTGTATAGATATATCAAACTCACCATTTCATGGTACAGAATCCACAAATTGCGGCTGGAGTATCAGCTACGGCCATTACGAAAAAGTTGAGAAATCTATCTCCAGCTAACTTGGACGTAGCTAGACTGAGACCAAAGTAACCGAAGCTGTTCACTATCCTAAAAATACAAAAATGCTCTATATTGTTCATGTAAGTTCATTCCCATGACTTAAGATTTTACACCTCCTACTGTCAGATAAAGCCTCTGATTGCACTGCAGTTAAAAACCCCGGCGCGCAGCTTTTGTGCGCAGGGCTCTTAGTCAATCACCTACTAATGATAGCGGAGTTGGCTCAGGAGGCAACATCGACGTTTTAGGAGGTTACAAACTCTGACAATGCGAGAATGATGTAAAGGTGACATATTAATTCTGTGCTTTCAAATGACGATTTGCTTAAAGGTAAAGATACAGGTAACGTCCACAACAACACAAATATCAAACATTTATAGACAATGTTTCTGTTTGTAACTAAGTCAAACCTGCTTTAATAAATGCCTTTAATCCCTTATTAATTGCACAATCAAACGTAGAAAACGGAAGTTAAAAGAAAAAGTTAACTCCCCTAGGAGAGAGTTGTCCGCCCCTAGGAGAGCTCTCCATTCAATTCCAGCGTGGCCACTATAAAGGCGACTGTAAGCCTCATTCCTATCCTCTTTCTCAAACCGAGACCAGTAGTGAACAAGGCCGCGGTACGAGGGGACGGAAGGGTGGGCACATTAAATTAAAGCAGGTTTGACTTAGTTACAAACAGAAACATTGTCTATAAATGTTTGATGTTTGCTACCTAAGTCTTAAACCTGCTTTAATTAATGCCCTAGTACCAACATACGGAGGTGGGAACCTCGGTCTTGTAGTAGATCAAAGTAGGCTAAGTGACCGCTGGAATGACACAGAAACATGGGCATAGCATGAACAATCCATAATCAACAAATGAAACCTTGGTCATCAACATAAAAAGGTTAAACATGTGAATAAGATACTGATGTACTTATCTTTGATTGTTCACAGCCATGTAGCTGTGCTTGTGGTGTGGAAATTATTAATTCCCCCCCCGAGAGAGAACCCCAACCTGTCGGTGGGTGGGTCTACTCGGAAAGCCGTCTATACCAAGAGAGAACCTCAACCACTAGGGACATACGGTCTACTTGGTAAGGCCTATTTATCTTGGCTGTTCCTAAGACCGGGTGAGGCAGAACTGGTCCGGGCCTAGCGATCGCCAAGTCACACCACTCTCAGTCCACAATCGTCTTCCATCCAACTTGCATTTAGGGAGTTGAGTGCAGAAGACGGCGCTGAGATCATGAGAAGGACGTCAGATTCAACCTGAAGGACACAATCAAAACCGCAGTTAAGGTAAAGATCACACTCTCCATGGATACATGCATCTTAGGGTGATGATATAGTGTCTGACATCTCTTTAGAGTATCCAAGGTCGTCCATCTGACTTAATACTTCCTTCAATATGTGATCGAATCAAATGTGGACCAATAGTATGAATGAGATGAGATGACACAGCAATTTGCAGATTTGCTGCGATGATACAAAATGCCGCCCCCCCCCCTTTTTTGAAAATTTAGCTGACCACGTGCTGGGCAGCCATGAACGGCCCAAGCGTGGTCATCCTATCTGACTGGACTGACATCTCTCAGACCGAAAATGGTGAACGTGGAGTTCACCGTCCAGACTCAAGGCTGGACAATGTCAGGGAGGGGCAGGCTCATTCATAAATCTCAACAAAAGAAACCTGGCCGGTAAGGCAGAGGGTAATAATGGAGTAGTAATGGAAGATACTAATCTAACCTATCTTCTGAGTGTCTATCCAAGTAGCTGGGATGACACAGATGAGGGAATAACTTGAGACAAGGAACAAGAAAAACCCTGGTTAGAAAACGAAAAAGGGCAAATCATGAATATGATACAAATATACTTATTCCTGAGTGCCTCCATCCATGTAGCTGTGCTCGTGGTGTGATATGTCAAACTCTACCAAGAAATCAGAATCCTCTCCCAGTCGGGTTGTTAGGTCTTCTTGGTCTTAGAGGGCGCCAAGCCACGCCATACTCAGTCCACCAACGCCTTACGTCCAACTTGTCTTGTGAGTTGAGCGTAGGAAATACAGCTGAGATCATCCAGAAGGTAGTCAGTTCAAGCTGAAAGACACAAGTAAAACCGTAGTTTAAGGAAAAGATAAAACTCTCAAAGCGTCAGACATCTTAGATTGATGATTAGAGAGTCCATGGTCGTCTATCCGACCTATTCCTTCCTTCAAGACGATCATGATGAAAAGCAAGATGGCTGCTTGCTGCAATGGTGACAAATTTCGCCCCCTCCCTTTTTTCTTGAAAGAAACTAACCACGTGCTAGGTAGCCCTCAGTGGCCCAAGCGTGGCTACACTATCTGACTGCACTGACATATCATACAGATAGAAATTTGTGAACGTGGAGTTTGCTGTCCAAACAGAAGACTGGACCATGTCATGGAGGGACAAGTTCTTCCATAAAGGCCATGTGTAGAGATGGCCACATAGAAGAAGCAAAAAACAGTAGTGGGGGCGTCAATGGAATATCTACCTTCTGCCCATTGGAAAGACTAATTTATGGTCTTTAACAACTACACGGCTTATTTAAATATGAAGCCTTGCTGACAGGGGAAGGGACATGATAACCGTAGCCGAGAACCGTGAACGGAACCGGAACGAGTAAGATAGTGGCGGATGGTTCGAACAGGACATAACAGAAGATCGTCCTCCAGGAAATAGAAGATCTTTCAAGAACATGAAGTTCAGACACTCTGGACGCCAAAGAAACGCCGCCACCCGATATCCCATATCGGTAACAGTTGGCGAGTACAACGCGACTGTAATGCTAAGGCGCGAATAAGCTCAGAGATATTATCAATAAGGCTAATGTTGGTAAGTAAAACATAACCGCCAAGCCAGAGCAGAACGATAGCCTTCCCTGGTGCTAATATGAGACTTCCTATCCTGGTGAAGATGAAGGAGGAAGTCAATTACGAGGGAAATAGAGTCGGGGATGGTATCACGACCTCGGCACCAGGACAAAATAATCCACTGTAGAGACCGAACCCGAACAACGAACTCAGTGAGTAAGGTCCCACATATAATCAACCACCCTAAGGTTGATGACAGAACCATAATGTCAAAGACTAACCATTGGTGTAACGGTCTATACAGGAATAAGGTACTTGAAGGAGAAAGTCGGAAAAACTGTCTCCCAAGTACACCACAAAAAACGTTGTGTCGCTTAAGCACAATCTTAAGGTAAATGGACCTCAACATAATGTTTGTGTGTAAAATCAACATGAATCTGTGTTAATACAACACTGTGCTGAATTCAATTAAAGTTGACTAGACGGCCATTCACAATCCCGTCGTCGTCCTAGAGAAAATCCACGTCCATAATCCAAAGACCTATACCATATAACAGTATTAGACCAAATACTGTTGATTCGAATACAAATTTTGATATTCTGAACTCCAGACTGGGAACAACAAGGTCTGAACAGAATTCTCTTCGTAGAGTAACGACGAAGCTAAGTAAATCACAATGTGAAAAACCCGAGAGGAATTGATACCAGTGGAAGATTGACGCCAAACGAACAGACTTCCCCTCCCGCCGACGATCGACGATGGAGACAAAGGAAGTGGCGATGAATGGAAATAAAATATGCATCTCGCAAATGAAGAAATAACGTAACAACGGCGTTATGGCGTACTGGAACGTCTAACCGATGAAATAGAACGACGCACAGGTGTAGGAGAGACACATGACGGTGTAATGAACATATCGTCAAGGTGTGATAGGAAAACGTAATGTGAAAAAGGCGAGAAAACGTTGTGTAAAACAAATTTGTATACCAAGGCATAACACAGTTTCATAATAAACAGTGGGTAATCGGATTATATACTCACGATAACCAACACGAAATCCCTTTGTAGATCGCACCCTAATCACAAAGAGATCAGCAAAGACGCTCATTAAAATGCAACAAACAGTCGTAGCATTGAAGTCCCGTAACATCCATTACGTTATTATTATAGCATCGTTTATAAAGAGTTGAGTTGTGGTTACGTACACAAAAACAACAAACACATAAACATGAGAGGCAGAATAAAACCCCATAAGTTCTCTCTTGAAGACAGGATATCAAATTTACATAATAATAGTTGATATAACAAGAGATTACCTTCTTGGTAGGACCAAAGAATTGAATGCATGAAAATAACGAACTACCAAAGTCCGAAACAATAATAACCACATGGAAGAATGACGGACGGCTTATAAAGAATCGTATTTCCCCGGCAGGGAAAAAAACGAACCTCCCGCGTCAAACAAGGGTCGTACTCACACTCTTGGTAAAGATTTATACAACAATTTAATGGATAAAATCATGACGAAACAAAAACCTGTTCGTTTCGAGTACAACACAATAGGCTCACATACCGACCGAACAAAACAGAATGTTGGGCGCCAATAAAAGCCCACAATAAATACAGCAGGTCGCAACTCAAAGTTTGTGCCGTATTTCCCGGGGGGCTGTGTCATTAGTTACACATGAGAATTTCATAATGACTTCTAGAAAAACATCGTCAGACGATCATTTCAAGAGAATTTAAAATCTCCGCCAACACCAATATTTAGCGACGTACGTCCGAAGATACTAAATACGTCCGACTCAAAGAAGTCCAACATTCGCCCCAACAAATAGATCGGGAACGGAATTAAATAAACTATGTAGATTAACCGTTAATTTGTTTTCTTCCTTCTAGAAGATACATGTGGTGACCGATAGGTATTGGAGAAATAACCTGAGGCAAAGAATTCTTTTGTTTGTCGGAGACAATAGAATGGCCAGGCAACCGACCTGGTCTTTGTTGAGGGTAACAAAGGAACGGGTTTTGGATCGACCCTAGACAAAGAATCTCCGGACCGGGTCGAACTGACTAGCAACCTGGAATTATCATCGTGTAGGAGGGTACCGCTTGATGGTATACAAACTGACACGGGAGCCTCTGGGTCTTGACCAGCTCGGTCAAGATCTTCATTACACTCATATCATTGACCAAAGAAAATTTCTAAGACCCGTCTGTCGATCTCCGACATAGACGAGTCATCACAAGCATGTAACAGAAAAACACGACGGGCTTGGGCATAAATCTTCCAAGCCGTCGGATTCCATAATACACATTCCGCGCACGTGGACGCCCGGTGACATAAATTTTTACAAGAAAAACAAGCCGAGTGGGCGTCTAAAGGGGATAAATTTTTCCCGCACGTACGACAAGGAATACCAGTCGGAACTTCAGACATAATAATACAGTAAGTAAGTTCCGAATGAATAACAAAAACAACACTTGATAAAGGATATTACACCAGCGAGACAACAACAACTAATGTTGTAAAATTGCCTCTGAATACTTCCCTAGATGTGCACTGCTCGAGCAAACAAGAGAAAGAGGATAGGAATGAGGCTTACAGTCGCCTTTATAGTGGCCACGCTGGAATTGAATGGAGAGCTCTCCTAGGGGCGGACAACTCTCTCCTAGGGGAGTTAACTTTTTCTTTTAACTTCCGTTTTCTACGTTTGATTGTGCAATTAATAAGGGATTAAAGGCATTAATTAAAGCAGGTTTAAGACTTAGGTAGCAAACAAACAAACGGTGAGCATTTTAGTACATAAGATGATGGTTCTGAATAATATACACGCGCTTTTTAGGTTATAGAAACTAAAAATAATTCGCATGCTTTAATTCGAATGACAACAGATTATCTCACTCTTCTTGTAAAACATAGGAATCTGATTTCTTTGAAAGCGATAAAAGTTGTGAAGTTTGTCCACTTCAATTAGTTGTCTAGTTTGAAGCTTATCAAAAATCAATAGATAAGTCTGCATAAATTTTCTATTTTTGCAGCGTGTATAACAAACTTTCGTGATATATTACACTTGAAATACATGTAACTTAAATGTCTCCATATAAAACTCCAGTACCGCTGCTTCAAGGACAGGGACTTAGTTACACAGGGAGACGTCATAATGTATTCCTGTCCACTCGCATAGAGGTGAATAATGAAGGGTACGGTAAACAGAGCTGTTTATCATTCGGCAATTTCACTGGGCATGGGATATGCGACACACCCACGGACAGCATGTTATTGCTTTATAAGGCATCATTGACCTTTGTCAACTCAAACACGAGTGAGTGAGTGAGTAGTAGGGTTTAACGTCGTTTTCAAGAACTCGAACACGAATACATTATGACGTCTCTCTGTGCAATTGATCGCCGGTACATGAAACAGCGGTACTGGAGTTTTATATGGAGATAATTACAAAGTTATTTCAAACGTGATATCACAACATTATCAATACCACAGAGTAACTGTGGTCATTTTGTACGCTGCAATAAAAAAGAAAATTTATGCAAGTTAACTATTGATTCTTAACAAACTCCAAAATAGACAACTAATTGAAATGGACAGATTTTATTGTACATACCATACTAAAAACATTATCAACAGGATCGTTCTAAGTCGACGATTTTTGAGTATATCTAATATAGAGTATTTTCCATGAGAATTCTTGTCCACAGGTCTGATCTCTGTCATGGTGGTTTCATCCACGTTTTCGGACTCGGTCAGAATCTGCGTGTCTCCATCTGCCCCGTCTGAGTTGTGTCTGGAAATGGGCTGCTCAACGTTCACTGACAAATCCATAGTGAGGTCATCGTCAGCGCTCAGTCTGACGCCATTCATTCTGGCGGCTTTCTTTAAGATCTTTTGAGCATCCCGTCCCCGGCCGTTAGCAACTAACCATCGGAGAGATTCGTCCAAAAAACTGGAAGAAAGTTAAACTGGTACAATAGGAGTCGCACGTGGACATGCCTTGTATGGTTAGGGGAAGTGTAAGTGTTCGCCAAGGGGTATACATCGGGCTGAAAACATTTACCATCGACACCGATCCTAAAATGACCTCCAAATTCTGAACTCTCTCGAACAACGAATTTATTAAGCAAAACCCAAGTCAAGTACCTTAACTATTGATGAACAACTGATTGCCTTCGATCGCAAGCATTACATTTCAACATGTTCTTTTTTCCGACGTGTTCTCAATTGCTCCTAATTTCATGATTTCGTAAATTTGTAATACTCTGTGACATAATACTTCTTCCTTTAACTGGTTTATATATTTAATATACAATCCTCTTCGTCATTGTCTGTCCTTCAAACCGGCTTATACGAATCGCTGAGGGAGTTCGTCTCCAAAGTGACCGGGTTAATTCAGGGAGTAAATTTTGTACATCCGCAGTTATTCTCTTATTTAAGCGTGAGAATTGTGTCTCATTTACGGCAAATAAATTTGACAAAAAGTAACCCTCAAAGCATGTTTTGTTCGTCATTTCGACGTGCTCCCCTACCTTGACAATTGAGAGCAAGGAAGAATGTATTTACCTAAAATCACTCTAACAAATATTTCCGGAAACTGGGACGAATATGATAATTTTTTCTAGTATTAAGGGTTTCTCTAGGATTTGAAGAAACATTAGAAAAATAAAGCTCGAGTTTTAATTCGTAATAACATTACAATCTCGTGCCTCGAAATAATGGTATAATCATGCGTGTTTAGAAGATATGTAGATGCAACCGATTTTTTTTAAGATTTCACGATTATTGGTGGCTGAAAAGTGGACGTATTGTCCATCTTAGACAAATAGAAAAATCTCTTGAGCGCGTCATAATGCTTCTGATCAAATAACGGTGATCTGGTGTGGGCTACCAAGAATAAACTTATGTTATAGTGTAGAGCGTGCGCGGAAATGCAAAGACGGAGGAGAACACGTCAGAAAAACACAGTGAGTCACTTCTATGTGACGGCAGTCCGCAGGTGTTATTAAGAGGGTTTGCAATTTGGGATTTGCTTGGTCAATTTCACTGTGGGTGGGGGGGGGAGGGGAGTAGAGAACGGAGGCCATTTTAGGGTCCTTTGTCGCGGACGGGGAATGTTATGTTCAGCTTAACCTCTGTGGCTTCAGGATGAGAGAGCTACTAGCACTGCGTGAAATGGTCAAACTTCCAATTCCGGAAACCTATTGGAAACTGTAGCGACACAGTTTCCAATAGGTTTCCGGCGGGTTTCCGGAATTGGAAACTTGACCATTTCACATAGTTTAGGTCTGGAGCAAAAAACAACACTTAGAGTAGGTTCAGGAGACAGCAGATTAGACCATAACTCACATTATCAAAAAGAGATGTCATTCAGTTGTCTCTTGAACCTACTTTAAATGGCTATTTTTTTGCTCCAGACCCAGAAGATCTCTCTTACCGAAGCTGCAGAGGTCAAGCTGCGGCCCTACTGGGTGCATGAACAAGTCGGTGGCTATACAATCCTACTCTTCTGTCCGAATTATCCTCACCGCCATGTTGGAGCAGCTCTGAGGTAGTATTGAAAATGTATACTGGGTTTCTGGCTCTACTATCCAAGCAGACAATAGGTGGGTGCATCATGCTCTGCGTAAACTGTGTGATTCACCTGCAGTGATGGATAAATTTGCCGTAAATTTTACATGCCAGCATTTACCGGTCTTCTGCTTTGGTAGCATGGGCAATAACCCAAATCTTCTTGGAATAGATTTGACAACTGAGAGCGCAATCATGGCGGCGCCTCATGATGTTCAGTGTATGGCCAATCCGTGCGTCTGTTAGAACATCATTATTGCAGATCGTATCCAGTATGCCATGGAGACTAATACTACAATAATTTCTACATACATATAGCATAACGAAAATTATTCCTTGAATGAATTCACCAACTTGTGCACAAATAGAGATTGCTATGTACCACAGTGGTGAGTTCAGTCCAACCTAAAATATGACAACGGTAAGTAGTTGTGTTAATATGAGGCTATTACAATATCCAATATACTCACAACATATTGGGTATCAGAAAAACAACCGAGACTCCGCTTAAGGCGAGCTGCAGATATCGCCAACTGTAGTTACGAAAGGCGTAACCTAACACGGCTAAGGAACCATTGAACAGTCCCCAAATGACACCAATCAGCAGCATTATCATTGCCCGATGTTCCATCGTTGTAATCTCTAGAGGTAGGACGGTACCCAGCATGACCAATCCCTGCAAGACATAGAAAGCAAAACATACAACCATGCCAGTGGTATTACTTCTTTTACGAAGTGGGATGGGCATTCTCTCATTGTCAGAATTTGTAAACTCCGAAACTCTTAGTGTAACATACAGACCTGGGCTGCACTGTGCAAAAAAAAACGTGGCGCGCGCATTCGAAATCGCTCTGTATCAACTTTGAACGACACAAGGAGCATGTATCTACATACGAAAAAGATGGGAAATGCTTCTAGGGAATCTTGTAAAAGAATCAAGCTAAGTTTTAAGTTAAATTATTACTCAAGAACACACGGTACACAACGTCTTGTTTAGCTGTGACATGCTGATCAGAGTTCGCTAAGCTTCGTTCAGCAGCGGACGAAGCCGATTGACCGAGTCGTGCGCAAACAAGTGGTGCAGCGTGATTTTAACCCTATTTCAATCAGAACCTATATCTGATAGTAGGAAGTATACCATTTGATGCCATGAAAATAGGAGGAGCGGGAAAACTGGAAAACGCTCGACATGCGCGAGCGCTCAACACTAAGGGAGAGGGGGAGAAGCATGTCCCTCCGAACAGCTGATTTTTAGGCTTCGTATTTCACGGAATTCTTTTAACACGTACTGCAACAAATCGAGCGAGACTTTTCCTCGATAACCGAAAATAGCGATACATTTCTAGTTACCAGTGGTCCCGGTTCATCTCTCTCGGTTTACTCTCCCGGTTTATTTGAGCAGTACATGTACAAATGAGTAGGACGTTTACTAGATTCATGTCGAAATAACTCGACTAAACTGATAAATTTTATATCAATCCCGAAAACCGGGAAATTCTAATAGAGATCAAACCGGGAGCACACCTGGAGAAATCAACAGGGCGTCTGATTGTAGAAGTATATGTCAAAGTGGTGAGACACCAAGTGGGTGAGCAGTATGTGTTTTGTACCATGTCTGTTGTCACGAGCGGAAGATTAATTTCCTCTACATGATGGCTGTACATGGATAGTCACACATGTCCACCTAATCAAATCATACTTTGTTGCAAAAAAGTATTGATGGCAACGTCAAACACAAACTCACTCACTCACTCCAAAGTGGTAAAGGATAATCGGCTAATAACAGATGTACCTCATCTGACGTCACTGTGACGTCACTATGTGATCAATATATGTATATAGTATGAAAAGTTCCAGCCTTCTGGTTCCAAAGCGTAAGAAAAAGATGACTTACCTGTTGCATAGCTCCGGTAAAGAAACGTAGTATTATGAAAACAATGATATCTGGAGCAAACACAGTTGCCAGGGAAAAAATGAGCATGGCCCATTGCACGAGAAGAAATATCTTTCTTCTGCCAAACTTATCAGCAAGATAAGAGAAAAAAATGGCTCCAAAAGCTTGTCCCCCGATCAAGACAGTCTGCGAAAGTCCGGTCAAGTATTCCTTGTCGCAAACCAGATTCCACTGCAAAATTAAATCAGAGTATTGATTAAGACTTTGCGATGAACAAGGGAATAATAATATGATAACCACAGATATTCGTATATTTTCATGGTCATTGATAAACAGGTAGCCAACAAGAGAAGCTGTAAGTAATGAGATTTTGTTTTTGCTCCAAATGTCTTGGGTATTGTATTCCAGGCTATGCTCCTTTAACATAATACATCATAATTAGACCAAAATTGAAACACAATTTTCGAACAATTTGCATACCCATCCGATCAGAGAATCATGGGTAACTTCAACATGGTGGCCATGAGAGTATGACTGGAAAGTTGCGTTTTCATTCACAATTCTTGCTTTTCACACATAGCTGTCCAAAATTATTGCATCTCACACCAGATAATGATTTTCTATTTTTACGGATTTTACTGCATAAAATAGCAAAACAATAAAAAAGAGAATTTACTGAAAAATTGACAACAAATAAATTTAATTTTCGAATATGATGTCATTCTGACCTCATCATTGCGGCCATCTTGTATTCTTGTGGTAGAACGGAATCCCAAGATATATTGCGGTGTGTTAAACCCTCTCTCCTAACTCAAGGAATAAGGACATCATTTGAAGGGTGATATGGGGGAACGGTGGAGGGGGGAAGTGGGCCGAAATACTTCAATACAGATAGAAATATCAGTCACATGCGAGTTCTGAATTAATGAAACCGTACCGGAACTACATGTACCGCATACGCGATAGACATGAATACAATGACATGAGCATACCCTGCTCTGTATCGTTATTGCCAGGTTTCGTGGAATCATATAGAAAATTCTGTAGTAATGAGGATTATGGGGTTAAGTTTGCAATCCTACAACACCACATTTCATAATCGCATAGAAACATCTCTGGGCTAAATTTACAACATCTTAAAATTCAAGGGACAAACTCTATGCCTGGAGATGATGTATATGAATGAAATAACATCTTTTTCCCAACCATATCTCTCTTGCTACATCATCTCATCCATCATGCCCTATTTTTCCTCTCTCCGGATCACTACATTTTCTCGTGAAGAGAAATACGAGAACCCCTCGGATTCACTGGCTATTTGAAACAGTGTCTTGTTCAACATATGTGCGAATTGGTCAATGTCGCTTACGCAATGGTTTACCGAAATGACATAGATTTGCGGTCCTACTTGCATAACCCCCAAGCAGAGGATGAGTAAACTCGAAATGACGACTTTGAAGGTTCTTCTTCAAAATTTGCCATTTTCATCGTAAATGTGTCCAAAAGTTACCATCTTGGAGTTTGGTTCGCCTTTTCTAATAGAGCTCGACGCATATGTATAGTGCAATAAGTTCAAGCTTCAAGGACAACGGGAATATTGGGGGGAGAAGTTTGCCCACTCCCTCTTTCCTGTCTGCGACACATCTCATTGCCCAGGCCGGGTAGGATCACATGAATATTCCAGCAGTATATAGTGTAATAAGTGACATTGTCGCGAGCTTTTATTGCCACAGTCATGAAGCTCCCTCTTTGATTTGTAATGATGATGGCTGACGAGGTGACCTGAAATGACTGCAAATTCTCCTCGCATGATAGAGTATTCATAATATTTATATTTGCGTTCTGCATGTGAATATTTTGAGTACTTTTACGAGTAAAGAGACGAGAATTCTGGAGAAAAACAACGAAAACGCAACTGTTCAGTCACAAACCTCATGGCTGCATGTTTAATTTACTCATGATCCTCTGCTTGGAGGGATTTCTATTTTGGTTGAAAATGACCCCAAAAAGATTTGCTATACATTCACGAAATGTTAGGTCTTCATATTTGTAGTTACTGAGACAGTGTAGAGAGTATGGCCCCCGAGACCTGGTATGGTTAGTAAGAATATTTGATGTAAACTTAAATGACCCCCAAATGACATCGAATGATACAATATACAAATGTAACGTATATAGCCTTGTGTATGTCACAAGCTTCAATTTGATCTCCAACTTGACAGGTTATATTGTGTTCCAATTATACTATCTGTTAAATGGGGAGTGAACTTGAATAAATTACCCAGGGATGCCACCGAACCACACGTCGGATTATGAATGTCCACATGTCCAGCTATAATTTGGATCAAAAACTCGCATTTGTACACATCTTCATTCCCCTATTGTCAGAGTTGGCAACCTCCTAAATTGTCGGTGAAGCTGACAGCACGAGGTATTTAAGATGATGCCGTGAGCATGATTTGTCAGTGTTGGCTACCTGAGTAATACGTAAATATATATAATGGGTGGCAAATACCACGGTGTGCTTCCCCATATATAAGCATAGTGGAGCTGTGGTTACTGTTACGTGTACTACCCACAGTCAGTGGGATCACTGGAACATGAAAGAGCAATGTACTATAGTATATCGGGACATGCCCGTGTCCCGGGCTTGGTGTCACATCTCACCTC
This sequence comes from Hanleya hanleyi, assembly GCA_036873755.1. Taxonomy (NCBI): domain Eukaryota; kingdom Metazoa; phylum Mollusca; class Polyplacophora; order Lepidopleurida; family Hanleyidae; genus Hanleya; species Hanleya hanleyi. Next base: position 18,864 of record JAVTVY010001439.1, read on the forward strand.
TGATACAATGGACGATTTCTTCGGATTGCTGTACTCGAAGCCTTGACGACACGGTCCGTATTTCACGGATCCGTTCAAATAGGGGAAAGGAACTTGACAGCTAGAAGTGTAATTTGAACGTTCTCCCACGCCAACTGATGTATTTGCGTTATTCTTACACCTGAAAGGCGGCTCGTTTCCTGTTGATAAACAAACAATTATTTGTATTTGCGTTTAATTTACCTTGCTAGATATATTATTCAAGACACTGAAAACATCGACCATGAATATATCAGAGAGGGACCATTTCAGTTAGGGTAATAATATCGGTATCCCCCACCCCGCGCAACATATATTTTAAATATTGACTGATATGTTGATGTGTATGACGTTGTTTCTGTCACAAACAGGGTTAATCAAGAGAAAACAGATACCAGTACTGTTTCCCATTATATCCAAGAAACATTAAGTGCCAGCTGTTGCACCAGTTTTATATTTTGTTCCATTAAAATAGAGATTGACATCCAGCATACATGTAGTACGAAAGGTGTGACTTTTCAGATATTTTTCAAATTCGCCTTGTTCTTTGTTATATTATTCACAATATCAGTGTAATTCCTACAAAATCTAGTCTGGGACCCATCCTATGACCCCTCAGCCACACGACGGATAATTTCGACAGATTGTCAGCCAGAAAATCTGTCAGAAATTATCCGTCGTGTGGCTGAAGGGTCATAGGTAGCTCGGACTAATCTGCTTTTTTACGTGTATGAAAAGTTGCATAATGGCTGTATAATTGAAATGGTACTCTTTAAAAAAAAATTGAGTGAAATTTCACTCAAGTAAGAGTAGAAATTCATCCCACTCAATACTTGAATGAGATTTTCGCTCAACTTGATTTACTTTTCATTCAACTTGAGTTAAATCAAGCATAAGAGTGGAAATTCATCTCACTCAGGTTGAGTGAACTTGAGTGGTTTTGACTCAAGTTAAGTGAAAAGTAACTCAAGTTGAGTGAAAAGTAACTCATGTTTGAGTGAACAGGTACATTTCACGCAAATTTGAGTGGAACAGTTCACTCAAGTTTTTTTAGAGAGTATAATCAGTGCTATTTAAGAGATTACATATTTTGATATTCTCACGTGAGCTTTTATAATTTAGGCATTCTCCATCGTATGCCTCAACACAGGCAGCGCTGCGACTCATCGTCGATATCAGTATTGATTTACCTGTGCGATCTCCCCCGTCGTGAGCCTCATTTTTATCTTACCTAGGAAGACTATAGACAAAAGCTGATACACCGCCACGGACTGTAATGATAAAACCAGCCCAGTCTGTATCACCTGCCAGCGACCCCACACACCGAGTGCAACAAAAATTCTGTCCAACGATCCCCGCTGTGTATCCGCCGACGACATTGCGGTGTTAGATTGTCGTCCAAAATTTGTCAAATTCTCTTCTCTCTCACATATGTTGCCGGCGACGTGGCCGGAAAATTCGATAACCTGGCAAGGGTTGTCAGACTAATCCATTTGATGGACTGATTAGCAACTGTCACTCAGTGGAGCGACCCATGTTGTTCGTCTGTCTTTGTCTGGCGATAAAATAATCTTGATCCGTTCCATGCAGTTACACACATGTAAATATAGACGATATAATTAGCCATCTCGGTGGACGGAAAATCACAGTTAATATCTTTGGCCTACTTAACAATACGACGTCAACTTAAACCTCCTGTAACTTGAACGTGTAAATATGGCTATGTTCCCCCAGTCAATATTATGTTCCGCATGGCGGCCGATGGGGGCTGTTGATGAGGGGTATTCGCATGTCATGTATGTCGTTAGCCGGTCTTATTATTACAGTGCAAGAAATGATTACGTTATTTTGTATGAAACACTCTACAAAAAATTAGCGATGACATATACAGACAGCAATTAAACGAGTACATGTTACAACAAGGAAATAATCATTTCTGAGCGTCACAATAATTGCTAGATATTGTTTCGGTTGATTTTTTGTTAGACCGGAGATGTTTATGTGACTAATGCCACTTACTTTCGGTTCAATTGCAGCCTGCTCACTGAGCTAATATACATGGCTTATGCCACTCCAGCAAACACTACCTCCGTAATATTGATTTGGTCAAATTTCAGCCTGCGCGGCCTTGGCATTGAAAGTAGAACCATGGAATCAATAATAATTAATCAGAAAAGAAAGTCGTGTAACTAATGCCTTATTTTAAGACTACCGGCCCAGGACTAGGGCCCACCACACCATGAGAGAGATATTCCGACCGACCTTGCACTTGCACATTTCCCTAACATCTAAGGATGAAGAGATAAACCAGTTCTTCTCAACGATTCGGGTCAGAATTTATTTAGCTGTTATGGTGGTGTCGCCACAATGTGACCGTGTATGTAACCGAATTTTCAACCGAGAAAACGTTTTATTGCTAAAAAAAATGATTGTTTCAGTGAATGATAGTGATAAGTGAAATAAACTGTTTCGTGCAGTTTGAAGGAAGACAAATTCAAACCAGTGACCAGAAAGAGCGAAAACGTGACTTTATATTAACCCTTCACGATGGCAAATGCGATAACGAAGCAGTAGGATATTGGCAAGTATTATCGATTATATAACGAGTATATTTATATAATTCGGTCAATGAGTATGAAAGGAAAATCATTCAAACTACTTATAACACAAATGTGTGTTGCGCGGACGTTCGTAGCCAGTCTCAGACTCAAGATTTTGTCCTTAGTTTGCCCTCGGTCGATACCACTTTATCGAGTTCATCGACCATGAAAAGTTCATACTTGTATAATATTGGCCTATCCCATATTGTTACCACTTTGTGTTTGAATTACCGCTCAAATACGCATTTTCTTTTTAGAACAAAAAAAAAGGGGGGGGGGGGGGGGTTACTATTCCGTAATAGGTTTAAAGGTGTATTTTGTTTCAAGGACCCTCGATAAAACAGGTGAGGAGACGAGATATTTTTAGCTCGCCGTATACGAAGTAGGCGAGGTATTGGGAGAGAGAGGGGGAAAGTGTTGGTGTCGGTGTTGGTGTCCGGTTAGACTTTTATGTTTAGGCTGGACTTAGAAAGTTTTCTGGGTTAATCTTTTCTGTTTAGGCTGGACTTAGAATAATTTTGACTTCTTATTAGGCATGAGATGCAGTGTACATTGTATACACAGTCATACATACCAAATCACATACAGTATATTCCTTTATGGTATTTACTAATAGTTTTTGACATTATTTTATTTCAGAAGTACAATATCAAAATAACTGGCGGGGGAATCCCGCAGTACCGAACCCCTGTTAGTTTTTAATTTCGTGTCGCCTTAAATGAAGGACGCCATTTCCTAAAATTTTATCAAATTCTCGTTGACCCTGAAGCTTTTGTACAACCATATCTGTGTCCACACATTTAACTTACTATATTAATTAAAAGTGAGTTTGAATCAGTTTGTGAGCTCAGTCTTTACCCGTGCACATTATTATGGAGCATTACAGTATGATTGGACACAGTTGTCATTGCGTTCTTTTATTTGCATACAAATGTGAAGGTTTACCACAGTGCAAGTGTCCCATTGCCTGTTGGAAATGATAGATTTAGTCCTACTATTGCACTGTTATTAGCTTTGTTTGTTCACATATCATCACACAAAGTTACACCAAGAACGTGCTCAAAATTGCACACCTATTGTTCCTAACTACATGTATACATGAACATGTATTCATCAGATCTATGCAATGGGATGTGTAGGCTTACTTTTGGAAAAAATGTAATCTTTATTGGTAGTTATATAATATAGTTCCTCCTTCAATCCAACCTCAATATCACTAAATATAGAAATCATATTTCTTAATAAATTTATTATTTTAAATGATGTGCATTGCCAATGATGTGCAACCTCAAATGATGTGCCATCCTTAAGGGCTCGATCTTTTTGCGAAGCTGCATATATCTCTTATGTGTGATACTAACCTATTAGGTAGGAGATGCAGTGTACATTGTAGGTTTATACTTGGTGTAAGAATTACGCACAAGACAGAGCCTACAATAGCCTGTCTGAGCTCAACAATGCGTCTAGACGTGACCCTTTTCAGCTGCACAAAAGCCTCAACAATGCGTTCTTACACCGACCTGTTACATATACACAAACACGTCAAATCAACTACAATATATTCCTTTATAGTAATTACGGTACTAATAGTTTAATGACATTATTTCATTTCAGAAGTACAATATTAAATATTAACCCCTGGTGGTTTGGAATTTTGTGTCGCCTTTAATGAAGAACACCATTTCCTTCAATTTTGGTATCGAATCCCATTCCTCATCATGATTTAACCTCAAGCTTTTGCACGAACCATATTTGTCCAGGCATTTCACACCCACATCTCAGATAAAATTTCAATTGTACATGTATTCATAATGACATGTATAAGCTTACTTTTGGAAAAAAAGGTAATCTTTATTTCAAGTTTTATAATATAGTTCATGTTTCAATCCAACTTCAGCATCACTGACGAAGAAGTCAAATTTTTATTGCAATATGTATTGTCATTGCCAGTGATGTGCAACCTGAAGGGCTCGATCTTTATGTGAAGCTGCATGTTATTGAATACCCAAAAGGCGAGCTGCCGGGTTACACATAGCCCTTGTTTTATTTGTTGGGGGTATGTTTCTTCTTCTGGAATAGCTAGCTCTGATTGTATACCTTAACTAGGCCTAATTACTACTTTTGCTTTTCGGATATATTTTTCGTTACCCTTTGGGGTAGAAGACAGAAACATTCCATACCATATATTTGAGTAAACTCTAAGAGAAACTGTAAAAATAATCCAAGATGGTCGCAATGATGATCTTACTTCGACGCCATCTTGGATTTTTTGGATCGATTTTGTGATTTATTTGTTTTATTTTTCTATATTTCTTCTGAAGAACTCATTCATATGAGACAACATGACAAGTTTTGGCAAAATAAAGGGCTTTCATTTAAATTATCGTCATTTTCAATTTCCCGATGATCCTTTGCATCAAGGATTATGCAAATAGTCTCAAAATGAAACCAATAATATTCGAGGTAAAGCCATAAAACTGATAGGGAGCATATACTTCTCCTCCCCATGGGCCAGATAGGGTTAAATTGGAGCGATATGCAAGAGGTGGGAAAAATTGACGACGTCTGGCGACTAAAATGCAACCATATGACTATACAGGAAAGAAATCGTCGACACCCAACATTAAAACTCGAGAATACGGAGGAATCTCGGACGTAGCCTTAGTACCTCAGCCGCGCTTTTATTGCAATTGTTCATGTGGAGACTATGAAGTATCCACACGACCCCTAGCACCGGCTTAAACGGAATTAGATACGCTAGCTCGGGAGCTGTGATGACAGATCAGCTCAAACAACTCATCTGATGTTAATGGATGAGCATCATGGACGTCTGATGGAGTAAACGCCTTAACATGGGGAAACCTGGTAAATGCAAGAATACCCTGGAAATCTAACCTGTAAAATCCGACGTCGTACGGCTTGAATTTCCCACCGAAACAATAAACCTACACAGGACCTACACAGAATCATACTATCTCGTGTCTCGAACCCGAAACATTCTTTTTCTAATAGTATTTCAAGAGTTAATCGCTGCATTTAACACTTAACATCAGATTATAGACAAATTAAAGATTCATGACTGGTTAGGCGGGATGGCTTTGTAGAAATTTGTACAATAGCTAACACAGCTGAGGCACGAAGCCCGATTACGCTAAACGACGTAATAGCTTCAGAATGAAACGTGCTGACAGGAAACAATATACATTTTTGATCTTTGTTGTTCTGAGCTCTTTTGAATTCTTTACGGATTGGTGCAGTCTGACGAATGTTGGCCTTTCCCAGGTATATTCTATTTTCGATAACAAGCTACAGGATCTGTTAGATTCGAGCTTCGCGATTTTAATTATTGAATTATTTGTAGTATAGAAAGAAGAAATCTCTTCTCATTCGTGGGGTGGACGAGTGACGGAGGGTTGTGATGTCACATCCGGTTCAAGGTCACCTCCGGTTGAGATCACATCCGGAGAGAGGTCACTTCCGATGACGTGACTGGAAGGGTGGATGCAAAAATAGTACTGAGGAATTCTCGAGAAAAGGGGGAAACGAACTTGCTAGGAATGGTTTTTACCCGAAGTGATATAATTTTTTTTATATAACTAACATTTTTTATTCATTTTTCTTTTTTGATCCACACATCATATAGAGGCATAAAACATAGTTATATACGTATAACATACCACATATACATGTACAGACACAATATCACTCAACATTTTCTAATTGTATTTGTATATCTCGACACAGGTAAAGCCACAGAGAGTTATTGTTGTTATATAATACAAGATATAGTTTGGCGATTCAAAAGAGAATATATCTCGATCATATTGTAGGTTATTTGCAAACATAACAAAAATTACGGACCTACATGTATTATCGAAAACAATATTTGAAGATAATAGCAAAAGCAAGAGGCGATATACCAGTACTGACATGAGTATTGTTACTCTCCAATAAAATTCCATGACTTGAAATGCACATTTCTACCTTCAAAAAACCGCAATCCGGACCATATATCTACACACCTCTATCACCCTCAATTTCAAATTTGTGAAAATTTTGAAAATTTGTTAACACCAGGGATCTTACATCCTATTTTGAATATACTTAATGCTTAAATTATGATGGTGTAACTAAAAATAGCGGCTACATAGTGTCATCTGGAAATCATAATTTTTCGTGTTGCTCGTATAGAGTTCAAGGCATTATTCTGGTCATTGAGCAGATGTATCAAAACCGATTGATCTCTAAGTATAGCTAGAAGTCATAATCCCATTCCGAATTTAATTACATATTCCTTAGATCAAGATTTAATGGTCAAATTCAAAATGGCGTTTATATATGGTCATCTGAAAATCATATGTTTTCATGTTGCTCGTGTAGTTCAATGTATACTCTTCATCTGAGAATACAAAACAATTGTAAAATACAAAATTTTGACCATGTGGGTTCATCTGACAATTCAAGGTATTTTATTTACATGGACCTGAAAGTGAAAATCTCTCAATGCCAAGCCTATTCTAAAAGTAGATCGATCTATTTCTATTGATGGGCCTATTTTGTCTCTATTTGCATAATCACCCACTAGAACAAGAATTGAGGAATTCAAGATGACGGACATATGGAGTCATCTGAAACTCATGTTATTCATTAAATTCAAGGGTATTGTTTTTAACTCAACAACCGTTACATTCAAGTTGGCGAACATTCGAGGTTATCTGACATTCAAATTTATCAAGTTGTCATGCATAAAGTGTCGTTTGGATCATGTTTTTTCTTCACACAATTGACCATTTCATAATATAGCGGATTTTTAAAATGGTGCACCTGGTATTGATGGTATACGAACTTCTCTCATCAAGCCAATTGCCAATCTCATACGTGAAACATTATGCCATATAGCAAACAAGTCGTTTCGACTAGGCCAAGTACCCAATTACATGAAAACCGCGGTAACTCTAATATTTAGATCTAGCGATAAACAATTGTTTGAAAATTATTGTCCTATATCAGTACTTCACTGTATCAGTTATAGTCCGTGGGCTGAGTAGGCCCACCTTGCACCCCCACCACTCTCCGAAACTATGATTTTTTAGTACTTTGGAATGTGCCGAAGAAGAAAATGTATGTTAACGCGCAAGAAATTGGGATGAACTGGGAGTTCAGAGAAGTTAAAAATTGCACCTAACGCCTTTATTTTACTTTTACGGTAAGGGGGTGGGATTACTAAAATGATCATAACTTTTTTATTTGTTGTCCAATTGATTAAAATGAGGTATCGTTTTATTCAGCATAAACGGAGGAATCACTGCAAAACAGCAAACGTTCTAATATTTCAATATTATGACGTCAGTAGGGGGCCATCTCCAAATTTCACGAAAAAAATGTCAAAATTGACTAACTACAAGCAATACTCATAACTAGTCATATTTCTGCAACATTATCTATGTCACCTGGTTTAATATGTTGTTTGTATTTGTATTTTGTGCTTCAATACATTGAAATATTTCCAATGTTGTAATCTAGCACTAACATGGATAACTAACTTAGCACTATGTTACTTATGCAATGAATAGTAGGGGTGGGTTGCTAAAATGTTCCTAACTTTTTTATTTGTTGTCTAGTTGATTGAAATGAGGTATCTTTTTATTCAACATGAGCCGGGTAATCAGGCCAATATAGTAAACTTTCTAATATGTACTTATTGTGACGTCACTAAGGGGTCATCTACAATTTTTATATGAAATCGTATCAGTAACATGGATAACTAACTTAGCACTATGTTACTTATGCAATGAAAAGTATGAAATTAATTCAAGTGTGGCTTCCAGGTATGTTGTTATTGTTTCGATTGAAATTATTATTCCACTGCACACGACTGGACTAATGTATCGTCCATTTTCAATATTTTGCGCATGCGCAGTCTGGTCGTAGTACAGAAAGCATGCATTTTGGGGGTGCGTGGGGGGTGTGTTTGGGGTAGAGATGGACCACTATTGGTCCAAATGGGTCGTGGAAGGTGTCAAAGGGAAGCTTTTGTGGGGTAGAGTCAGAATGGCGTGTTTTTATTGCAAGTCGCGTCAATCTGCGCATGCGCAGCTGGGTGTAGTAAGTAATGTGGTCATTTTGGGGATGCGTGGGGGTGTGTTTGGGGTAGCGATTGACCACTATTGGTCCGAATATGTCGTGGGAGGTGTCATTTAGTAGCTCTCGGGATGTAGACCCCGATTTGAGGGCTGTCCACAGCATCTGTGACGTCATCGGCGACGTCATCAGTACGAGTAGTAGCGAAAGTGTGCATTTTGGGGAAGTGAAAGAAGGTATTTGGTGTAGAGATGGACCATCCTTGGTCCGAATGCGTCATGTGGGGTGTCATCTTGTAGCCTTCGGGGGTGGAGACCACGATTTGAGGGATGTCCACAGCATCTGTGACGTCATTGATGACGTCATCAGTACGAGTAATAGCGAAAGTGGGCATTTTGGGGAAGTGAAGGAAGGTATATCGTGTAGAGATGGACCATCTTTGGTACGAATGCGTCCTGTCGGGTGTGCATTATACCATATCTTTGCTGTATTATACCATATCTGTCCTGCATTATAGCAAATCTGTGTTGTATTATACCATATCTGTCCGGAATTATACCATATGTGTGATGTATTATACCATATCTGTCCTGTATTATATAATATCTGTCCTGTGTTATACCATATATGTCCTGTATTGTGCCATATATGTCCTGTATTATATCATATCTGTCCAGTATTATACCTTATCTGTGCTGTGCTATAATCGGAGAGGTATCAGTGTGAAGCACTCGTGGCTCCGATTGGAGGGGCTGGGTCGTGGAAATGACATCATTCTGCACATGTGCAGTTGTGGAGTTTCGGAAGTGTGCAAGGGCACTATATCACATCGGGGTATATATTTCATCCAAGTATAGCGGATTGCGGTTGTCGTGAATAACAACAAGTTCAGCAATGTTTATACAGTTTATTATCCCCAATATTACATCATACCCAGGCTGGGGAAGCCGCCCTAGGTATGTTTAGTATGTTCACAGCAAAACAAATTGAAATATCAAACACCATGTTTTATCATTTAACGCACCGTCACATTAGGTACAAGTGTTTACTGAGCTCAAGTCAACGATCAGCATGTAGACGTAGAGAGTATATACGGCATGTTAGGCTATTCATCAGTGCACGGGTGACGCATTCAGCCGAGAGGGTTGACCAGTTTAGCCACGAAGAACGTAACATTGGTGACCCTCTCCACTGTCCTCTTGGTGTTGGGGCGTTGACGTTGTGCCCATTCCAAGGGATCCACGATGTCCAGTTTCTTCAGCATCGTCTCTAGCGACGCCCGGTTAATGATGGTGAAAGGATGGTCCATCTCAGTGTTGGCACTGGAATAGAGATAGCGCATCTGATCCGTCATCTTATGACGTAAGATGTACCCGAAAGCGACATTTAATTTGAATGCCGTACGTTGGTCATTGAAGATGGCTTCCTGCGTAGACGGGCGAGGTCGGTCAGTCGGAAATTGTAGATATCTTGAATAGGGCAATGACGGTGGAAACAGTGCGGTATTATGGGCCAATGGCGCTGATAGATGTCCCTCACTGGATGGGCGTCCTGTAAGAGATCGCTAGGAACATTTATGGGCTCGTCCGCGAAGTGTACTTTGCTCTCCACGTTGTACAACATCTGGCCCAAGGTCTTGTCGTCGGAATTTGACTCGGAAATGCTTTCGGACAATTTCTGCAAGGCTAACATCTATCGTCGACGCTGGAAACGCGTACAATTCCTTGCAGACGTGTTCTGGAAGCGTTGGTTAATGGAATATTTGCCAACTTTACAACTTAGACAGAAGTGGCTGAAGGAAAAACAAAACTTCCGCGAGGGAGATGTCGTGCTCATCATGGACTATAGTACTCCCCGGAAAGTGTGGCCCTTGGGTAAAATCACTAGGACATTTCCTGGTGAAGACGGTCTAGTGAGGGCCGTGGAAGTGAAATCCAAGGGACTGTTACTAAGAAGACCTGTACACAAACTATGTATGCTGGAATCAGTGAATGACTGAGTGTAGCTCTATTGTCATGTTTAGAAAAAAAATCGTGGCAAAGCTAAACATTGATTCCTGAACTGTGAGCAATTGTCGAGCTCTAAACGAACTGTATTCAATATTGACTGTAATATTGTATATTGTTTAGGTGTTAAATGTTACGCTAGTACGTCACATTTAAGGGGCCGGAATGTTACTGCTTTATGCAAGTCCGATCCACGGTTAGAGTTTTTATACCTACCTTTGGATTCTTATTTGTTGTGGCGAGTAACAACAGAAAACGAAAGTTGTTGTGTGTCGGAAGAGCTGCGGTTTTCCGTCGAAATCATAAATTCTTGTAGATTTGAGGGCCAAGAAATTTGTAAGTTGATCAAGGATCAAGGATTTCTATAAGATGCTCTTGATTTTCTTATGACGTATTATAAGTCTCGTAATCGTCTATTAGAGACTATCTGACAGCTAAAAGACAGTGTATGGCGAAAATCTGAAACTCTTATGAGTGTTGTAATTTAAGAGTAATGGCATTACTGGAACACTTATTTATAAATCCTTTGTTTCACTTTATACAGCTTGAACCGTCAACGTCAACTTCAAAGTCATAAACGTCATAATCGACATCGTCTAACAGTGCCTTATAGTAGAGTATGTATTAACAACTGCGTGTTGTTAAATGCTATTGTGGGCTGCGGTCTACATTATATATGAACAGAGAATAAATGACGTGTCCAGAAATAATACCCATTGTATTCAATCGCGGGGAGAAGCCTCCGCGGACAGAAAGTCAAGGGTCATACGCGGGACGTTGCTTTTCGCCTGATTCGCCTATGACGTCACATCCGGTCACGTGACATCCGGGTCACAGGTCACATCCGGGTCAAAATGTCAAAGGTCATTTCCGATCACGTGACGACCCAGCAATAAGGATGAGACCCCAATGTGAATCTCCCGGAATGCATGTATGGTCCCCGACAATATCGCCAGAACTATGCCCAGCCTAAATGGCAAGTGGCGAACCCCCAGTTTCTCCATACAGGTTTCCCCAAAACCGTATTGCCACGAAAAAAAAATACATGAAACCATGGGAAGTAAGGCACCGTTTCCAATTATCGTTCGCGAATGAATCGTTTATTTCGTCAAATTTTCTCGAAGTCGCGATTTTCCAAGGCGCGAGGGAATGGTTTTTTTCCTTCAAAATAAACGATTCATTCGCGATCGCTGTTCGAATGGTTTTTTTTTCTGTTGGCAATCGTTTTTCAATCGAGAAAATTTTCTCGAATAAAAGCGATATCGCGATTCAATGGGTTTTTAATCGAGAAAATATAAACGATTGAAAAAAAACAAACGATTGAGGATTATAGCCGAAAGTAGTACGGCAAGGTTCAGCCTGACTGACCCGCATACACGTTCGAGTTTCTATATCATGAACACTTCAGTCAGACTATAAGTTCGATCATTTTTACTTCTTCCTTTTCCATTCTTCTTTGCCTTGTGTAAAACTATAGCGTGTTTCAGTTCAGTTGGCGGTTATATAGATACGATGGGGATATCGACAGAAATTGAAAAATATATAGATATATATACATAAGAATAATGGTGAACGGTATATACATATATATACATATACATTTACATATATTTTGTACGGGACACAGGCCCGGATATGGTCAGATTGAGTCATTTGCACTTGCAATTTCGTCTATTATTTTGAGTATTTCTGTGTTTTAAAGCTATTATTCCAGATTTCTTGTGAAGTATTTTTCGTGAACGTTTTTGACCTCTGTGCGTGCTGAAATTTATAAATACGAAGAGAAAATATATATATAAAAGAAATGATCCAAAGAAAATAATGATAATGATTATTTTTCATAATTTGATGAAAATACACGTGTTCATTCACCATCAAATATCTCACAAGCCTGGTAATTGCAGTATGGAAAACACTGAAAGTGGGCTGAACGCGGTTTGCTTGGCAAGATGATCAAGGCCTTTGGCTAAAAAGAAAACCGTGACGATGCGAAGATGTTTCAAAAGGCCTGTATAATTCAGGTCACGTGACTTGGTTGCTGAAGAATCAAACAACGCCCCTCACCGTGTATGATACTATATGAGAAATGACTGCATTAATATAAAATATGAATATAAAACGTCTTTCTCTGTCCGACAGGTTTTCAGATCTCGCATTTAAATCTTCAGTTTTGCGAGAGAAAAAAAACAAAATTTTTAATCGATGATAGTATTCGGGTCGAGAACTTTTTTCTCTCTTGCCAGCTTAGTTAATCCAGTATGAGATGAAATTATATAATATTCAGGTGGTTCTGGCTTAAGGTTCCCTTTGGAATCATTCATAGTTCATTTTTCAAAATGTAAAATTAAAATAAAAAGTATTGTACATATGCGAATCTAACCGTTATATGCGATTCAAACATCATTGTGATATGTATTTAATAGAAATATAAAATCACTGCCGCGAATATTCTTATAATCAATAAATTAACTTGATGGTGATTTTTTTTAACTTATTCACATCTCAATAGTTTAAAAACTGTACCAAAACATGAATGGATACCCTTTCCTAATATATGTTTTACTATAACAAAATATACATATTTAATTACACTATTTTTCACCTTAATTAACCTAGAAATTCTCGGCTGGAGGGCTAAGCTGTTCTGGGTTATCGCCATGCGCCCATTCACATTCATTTTGATAATGCAATCAACGACGAACTCAAATCCACTTATGACCTATACCCGGTATTTACAAAAACAAGATATTGCGACTATCATCCTGTATTGTTTATACCAAGTTGCATGAATATATGAGGAAATTATCGGACGTATGAAGGGAATGACTGAACATTAACACATTGTCGGCTCACACGATTATTAAATAAGCATGTAATTTTGTCATTTACGCTTCGCCAGAGTAAATCTGAGCGCGGACGTCACAGGAAGCATGGTACAGGTATGTGTATAGATATTTCCAGCATACAGATATAGATATTTCGGCTTGTAGGAGACTATATCGTGAATCATATATATTAACCTGTTATCTTACGCATTTATACAGTATAGTATAGTAATATAGGTTTTCCATCGACAAATCTGCAACCAACATTAAATGTAGTTCCCAGTTCGCGGATAGAGCGGGGTACGACGGCAACACGGCCTATGGGTCAGATATCACTCCGCCTCACGATTCTCTCGCACCTTGAAAAAAACGATTTCCTCGCGATTGAAGATTCGCGATCAAGAACGGATCGCGCATGGGTAAACGATTCCAAAACGATATCGCGAGCGAATGGGTTTTTTTTTCAGAAAAAGTTCAAGCGTTTTTCCTCATTTTTTTTCTCGATATCCTCGCGACTGATTCACGAATGATCGTTTTTCAATCGAGAAAATTGGAGAAAAATCGCGACTGAAGAAAAAACGAATAATGGAAACGATCCCTAAGACTTATAGTAATAAACATAACCTGTGGGGATTCCCTTTTGACATCACGGCATCGATCGTGCTGCCCTCTGGATGCAAGGAAGACAACTCTGACTAGGCGAACCCTCTGTGGCGCAAATTCCGGGTCATCTACCCCGATTCCCACATTTGCATCTATACAGGGAATGCCTATATGGGGTATAGGGGTGGTCATTTTCTTTCGTGTGGATTTTACTATGGGTTGTGGGATCTTCTTTTCTTTGTCTCACCACGTAGAACACGATGGGAGGGGTCTAGAAGCTAAGCGGTAATTTTTTTTTTGGAAAAGTTCGGGAAGGTCTGGATAGGCCCATACTGGCACAGTTGACAATGTGGGTCCCACTGGGAAACCCGCTCCTGGACATTTGCGGTATGGGTTGTGGGATCTTGTTTTTCTCGTCTCACCACGTAGAACACGATGGGAGGGGTCTCGAAGTTAAACGGTGAATTTTTTTGAAAAGTTCGGGTAGGTCTGATGTGGGATGGATAGGCCCATACTGGCTCATTTGACAATGTGGATCTCTCTGGGAAACCCACACATGCTTATTTGCGCTATGGGTTGTGGGATTTTTTTTTTTTTTTTTTTTTTAAGTCACTGTGCGCAGTTGGATGTAGTAAGTAAAGTGGTCATTTTGGGGGTGCGTGGGGGTGTGGTTGAGCGATTGAGGGACTATCCTTGGTCCAAATGGACCGTTTTGGGTATCAGTGTGAAGCTCTGGTGATGTAGACGACGACTTGGGGGATGTCCATGTCATCTGTGACGTCATTGGTGACGTCGTCAGGACGAGTAGTAGCCAAAGTGGACATTTTGGGGGTGTGACGGAAGGTGTTTGGGGTAGAGAGGGACCATCCGTGGTCCAAATGAACCGAATGGGGTGTCATCTTGTAGCTCCCTGCATGTAGACGGCGAATAAAAAGTGTTTGTTGGAAGTCGCATCACTGTGCGCATGCGCAGTTGTGGTGTAGTAAGTAAAGTGGTCATTTTGGGTGTGCGTGCGGGTGTGTTTGGGCGATTGAAGGACCATCCGTGGTCCAAATGGACCGTGTGGGGTATCAGTGTGAAGCTCTCGTGGTGTAGACCACGACTCGAGGGATGTCCACGTCAACTGTGACTTCATTGATGACGTCATCAGGACGAGTACTAGCCAAAGTGAGCATTTTGGGGGTGTGGAGGAAGATGTTTCGGGTAGAGAGGGAGCATCCGTGGTCCAAGTGGACCGCGTAGGGCCTCATCTTGTAGCTCTCTGCATGTAGACGGCGAATAAAAGGTGTTTTTTGGAAGTCGCGTCAATCTGCGCATGCGCAGTTGGGGTGTAGTAAGTAAAGTGGTCATTTTGATGGCGCGCAAGGGGTGTGTTTGAGCGATTGAGGGACCATCCGTGGTCCAAATGGACCGTGTGGGGTATCAGTGTGTACATGTAGCCCTCGGGTGTAGACTACGACTGGAGAGATGTCCACGTCATCTATGACGTCATTGGTGACGTCATCATTAGGAGTAGTAACGAAAGAGGGCATTATGGGGGTGTGAAGGGGTGTTTTGAGCGATTGAGGGACCATCGGTGGTCCAAATGTGTCGTGTGGGATATCAGCGTGTAGCCCTCGGGGTGTAGACTTCGACTGGAGAGATGTCCACGTCATCCACGACTTGAAGGATGTCCACGTAATCTGTGACGTCACTGGTGACGTCATCAGTAGGAGTAGTAGCCAAAGTGGGCATTTTGGGGGTGTGAAGGAAGGTGTTTGGGGTA